>JAGFPH010004277.1:68373-78804 GCA_018207615.1 Philaenus spumarius
GGTCTGGCCGACCGTAGTTTCTTTAGTAAATTCTATAAAATTTATTCCAGTCTGGCCAACCATGGTTTCACCAGCGACGGGCTGTGTTAAGCTTCCTTAACACCGTTTTGTCAATACCGTCTCTGGCGAAACCATGGTCGGCAAGACTGAATAAATTTTGTACAATTTACTAAAAATTGTGTGTTTAATTTTTTTCACTTAAATCATATTTGCATGGATCTTTTAAAAAAATACATAAAATGGTTTTCATACATTTTAGGCTAGCTAAATTGTATCTATCCGTGTATTTTTTTTTTTGCTGTACACTGATACTAGGAGAAAACTAAAAGAACAGAGCTTACTTTTGGAAATTTAGTTAAAATGGCCCACATGTAGTGCATTATAAAAAATACCGACTTAGAACTAAATTGAATTGAACATATTATTAGAACATGTTGTTGAGTTTTCTGTAACTTACAGGGCCGTTTGAAGGATTAAGTTGTGTATAATAGTGATTGATTGATTTTGATTATAACTGTGTTTTTATCCTAAAGAATAAAGATATGCTGCGATAAAAAGGAAAGGGGGTGGCAAGGCGAAGGACAGTCGGATGTCAGTCAGACAGTCGAATTATTTAGTCCTTGTGTCCTTATTTAGTCCTTGTGTCCTTATTTAGTCCTTATTCCGCCATTACATTCAGTCGAGTCACGTCCGTATGTGGCCAACGATGTATTATACTTACTGTCACATGTTTAAATATTTGAATGTTTTGTGTTGTGAAGCAAGTGTTGTGTTAAGTGTAATATGACAATTTCTGTTTAAGTGTTTTTACATTTGACTTGATAATTGGAGACATGAGCTCCGAAATCGATTGTCCCATCGTATAAGTCTAAATTAGGACTGTGGACGGAAAAGGAATGTAACCAAGTTGTGTTATTCAAATCCAGAGGCAATTTCAATCGGTAAAACCGTTCTGTAGATACAAATTGTTTAGTAAAAAAGTGTCGTGGCGCCTGGACGGAAAACGGAGAATTTTAGGACGTACGATTATTGGACTTTTTCACTGGAAAATGATGCCATAAGAATGCAGGTGTGAATTTTTAGTCCACATTTTTTAAAGACATATTAAGGATGTATTTTCACTTCGTACATAAACAACAGACTTATAATTCAATGCAATGATAAAATACGCTTACTAACTGCAATAAATTATCCAATTCTAAAACAGTGCGATGTTATCACTAAAAGCAGTATCAGTGAAATATGATATCATTGTTTGCTTCCATGAGCACGTGTATGCCAGCCAGATTTAGAAAACAAAAGTTGTTTTAAAGATTATTTCTTTATCTGTTACAGGTAGTGTTTTTCATGTTACTAACATTTTTTTGCTTTCATTTCAGATGCCAAATAACAATTTCTAGATTTTTAGAGATATACATTTTAAGGGTCAACGATTCATACAAATACTGTTAGTGTTTCTATTGCCTCAGAACACATAAACACTTGACCTAAGTGTTTATTCTCAACCTGTGTTTTACAAGCCTAGTTCAGAATTCAGAACTATAAATTCAGATACATGGTCAAATATAGATAGTTAAGCCTAGTTAAACCTAGCTGTTTGAGTCAAGAGGTCCCTTCTGCTGGCAAGATCGTGGCATCAGTTTTTTGGAAAGGGGATGGGATAATTTTCATTGAATATCTACAAAAGCGAAAAACAATCACAAACTGCGGCGAGTATTACGCAAACTGATTGCCGTGTTTGAGTGATGAAATCAAGAAAAACCTGCCGAATTTGGCAAAAAATAATATGTTGTTTCATGAAGACAATGCAACAGTTCACACATCCGATATCATGGTGGCCAATGAGTTAAAGTTCAAATTACTTCCTCACGCACCCTATTCGCCAGATTTGGCCCCTCAAAAAATTTAAAAAAAAATGGATGGATAGTAAAAGATTTGTCAACAATGAAGAGGTGGAGTCTGATTTTTTGTATTTAAAGATTAAAAGTGTTTTGATGAACAATTTGAAATATGTATTATGTACATTATTTATTTATAATAACGGCATAGGTACCCACCATATTGTTGTGTTTACTGTGTTGGTATAGGATGTCTGGTTGAACAAAAATATTATTAGACATAACTTAACTATTATCCTTCAACCAATTGTTTTGATAGTTACACCATCCGATAGAGAATTTCAAGGGCTACAAAAAAGGTGTCTTGACATTTATTGTTAAAATGTAAGGTTTTTGGGTAGTTCAGGTTTGTAATTTTCAAACAGAAACCATTTTTAACAATAGATTATTGTTAGGTAAATTTCATGACAAGCTGGAACTTTACCGGTCTCTAAATATGAATTATTTTGTAAAAGAAACAAAATGGGGGATATCTGGAAAACGAAGCGCTTTTGGAAAAAATTTTACTCTTGATTTTCTCTTTATTTTAACCTATAGAACCATTTTCTGAAGTTTGGCACTTTACTTACGGGACACCCTGTTATGGCAGTCTTGTAGCTGAAGGGTTAGTATAATTCAGTTCAAAGTTTACTATCTGTTTCGAATATGGATGAAGTTTATGTACTTTTGAATGTTTTAAGTTGTTGAATTTAGTCCTGTTTGTGTATTTATTTGTATTGTTGGTTTTACTATTGTTATTATTCTTTTAGAGTTTTATTATTTATTAATTTTTAGGTGCTATATCTGCTATCGTTATGTTGGGTTTATTATGTTATGTTGGATTGTATTATAGGACTAAGCTGTAGTTATTCTAATGACGTTGCTATGCATCTTGTGGTGTTTCTGCTTTAAATAAATGAATGAATGGACGTTTATGATCGAATTCAGAAAAGTTGATCATCAACAAGCCGTGATAGGTCAGTGCTTTGTGCCTTAATTTCACTAAAAATTAATATATTATACTCGGTTGTACATTGTAATGTTGGTAGAATTTCTACAGCATTAGTTAGGTTTCTGTAAATTAAAAGAAAAAACGGAACTTTTTAATACACAAATTTGGCAATATTTTATCCTAACCTACGTATGTTCTAATAATCAAAAATACTTTGATAATAAATATTTTAAGACACTTTCGTGTGAGGTATCCGTTGAAAAGGCTTTATATAAGAAAGTTAAAACTGTTTTTGGGGAGTTTTCTGTGCAATTTTCGTAAAAATATTTCTGAAATCATTCTCAAAAACCCAAAAGTAGGCTATTGCAGCTAACTTTTTTTTAAACAGTGGTGTAAGAGATCTAAGTAAATAAACAAATGAAATAGCACTGTGGCGACAAAAACACACTGATTTAAATAAAAACCCGGACCACAAAACAAGGAACAAAAACAATAACTAAACAACTAAATTGTAAGTTATGTTTAATATGTTACCCTTATGTACATTTGAGTAGTATTAAAACCCTCTGAGGATGATGACCATGTCATCGAAATGTATATAAGGGTAACGTATTAAACATAACTTACAATTTAGTTGTTTAGTTATTGTTTTTGTTCCTTGTTTTGTGGTTCGGGTTTTTATTTAAATCAATCTAAGTAAATACGTTAAAGAAAACCTAAAGCACTCAAGATGCTAAAAACTTTTAAATAAAAGTTGTAAAAAATATTTTTTTCCATTCAGACGATATTTGACAATATAACACTTGAGAATCCTCATTTGAGTTCAATGATCCTCATCACCATGTACAATTTTTCAAAGCTATGGTTATATTATGTTCATGTATTTATTAGATGTTGGTACAATTTTCAGGATGACAGGAGCTACTAAACTCTTGGCATGTGAGTATAACTCTCCTTCTCTTTTTTATACAAATATCTGTTCAGTTGGCGAAAGCAAGTGTAACACTAGTCTCCAAAACTACATGAGAGAATAAATCTTCAATGAGATAAATTATTTACCTAAATACATCACCTTTCCATCACGTGAACGCATCCGTCAACAGAAAATTCCCATTTAAAAAAATGTAGTTCTTATCAACGATTATAAAATACATCGTAGAGGGCATGAAGATAAGATATGATATCAATAATTGCATTAAAATTACAAAAAATTCTATCTATAATAAAATTTTACACATGAATATATAGGTGTTTAACATTGTAAGAATGGGATCACTAGTGTGAGCGCTGTGTCATTCTTACCACTAGGGGGCCACAAGCAACAAATATATAGCTTGCCATTCTGAAACGGAATTGGGTGCAAAAGTTTGACCTTTACAAACTTTGAGCCCATTGCAGTAACATCATTTTCTTTCAAAATTCACTCGAAAAGACCACTTCTACCAGCTCATTTGTTTAGGAGCTTGAAAATAGTTTTTGTCGTGAAAGACAATTAACTTGCTACTGGGATATGTTTAAGGGGATCGAAAGAGGAAGGTAAAAGATTGGCTAATGAAAACTGGGAATTTTAAAGCCATGAGCATATAACTTAATAATGGGTTATCGACTGCACTACCCTCCCCTCAATTTATAAAGTGTTTAAACAAAATTTCTATTTTTTTTTTTGTACCATCACCAAATAATTTTCTTAGGTATTAGTTCAGTTAACATACATAGTCAACTTGAAGTCAACATAAGGACTTGTTTATACATATACATAAGGATGTAATATAAGGAATAATAAAACTTGGTTACATACTTTTTTATGTCCATCAACAATCCTAATTTAGTCCTTATACAACGGGTTGTGAAGTAAGTGTTGTGTTAAGTGTAATATGACAATTTCTGTTTAAGTGTTTTTATATTTGACTTGATAACGAAGACGCGAGCTCCGAAATCGATTGTCCCATCGTATAAGGACTAAATTAGGACTGTGGACGGATTTAAAAAGGAATGTAACCAAGTTTTATTATTCAATAACAGTTCCCGGAGGCAATACGCTATAATTTATAATATAAGGAGTTGAATTTCAAGATGGTGGCTGGTTCTGGCAAGCCTTAATAGAAAAAATAAAGAAACTGAGAAACAAATGATTTTATACAGGGTCCGTTCTGTGGGTCCGTTCCGTACAGGGATAATTCTGTTTTCACTACAAGTTGAAAGTACTGTGGCAAATATTTTGTACAAGACTATCAAATCAAAGTGTATAAAATGGTCTGTGAGAATTATGGACGCTGTATGTTGGCATCATACCAACTAACACAATAGCATTACTTTCTTTTCTCTTCCCACTCAGTGCAAGCTCCTTACAGCATTATAAAACACTTTGGCCACTTTATCAAGTTAATGGGAAGACTTTATAAACTACAATTCACTCAATGTAGGGATCTTTAAGTAGAGGTTATTTGCAAAGTTCAAATCAGTAATTGCAATCGTTGTCTTGTGTAGAATTACACTAAGGCAAGACTTACTTAAGTGTTGAAGGTTTTGCAGAATCAAGTGGCTCAGATAAATAAAACAATAGGGATCTAAAATGTATTAATCTTAAAAAAAAATTTGGAAAACGGTTGACCCTAAAGGCCATCCATGTAACTTCCCACTAAGTTTAATTACAACAAACACTATTTTTGGAAATTTTGAACTGCCATAACTTTTGAATGAATCAACCGATTTTTATGCGATTTGCGGCAATCGATGCAGTTTTTTGAGTCCATTGAAAGAATCGACAACAAAAATTTTTCTGATGAAAAATTTCGGAGAAATTGGGAAAAAACACTTTTTTAAATTTTTTTTTGTTCACGATATCTCACGAACGAATTAACCGATTTTGACCGGACTGGTAGCGATCGACGTCGCTTTTCAAGGTTAAAAGCTGATTAGATTTTGGAATTGATCGGTAAAGCCGTTCAAAAGTTATTCCAAAAAAACCTGATTTGAAATTTTTTATTTCTTAGTTTTTTCGATATTTCTCAGAACCTACCGGTCCGAATTAGTTGAAATTTTCAGGAAATCTAAGTTTGATGGAACTCTTTAGAACGCCGTTTGGTAGGATCCAATCGGTTAAGCCGTTCAAAAGTTATAAGCGGGTCACATACTTACATACACACACACATACATACAGACAGGGTGACACCCTCTCGGGAGTGGTCAGGGAAGATTCCTAGGACATCAAAACGTCGAGATCTGATGAATACTCGATTTTCGAAAAACGGGGTGAAACCAATAACTTCCCGATTTTAGAAAATTTTCAATTTTCTTATTAGCGGGAAGTTAAAAATTACCCATTCGAGTACCTCTTGAAATTACTTAACATCAAAAATAAATTTTTAACGAATTTCCATAGGAAAGATGAGCTATTGCAGTGACTCTATGGTGAGACCAAAGGTCGGGAGTGGTCAATGAGTACTGACATGGTCCCCAGAACACGTTTTGGGGTGTCATTAAAAATTGTCTATACATATATACCTTTATATGTGTTAGCACTCTAACGCCCGTATTTTACGTCGGTTTTGGTCAAAATTTGGTGCACACGTTAATTTTCTATGTCGCTTAAATTAGTTCACCAGCCAAAAAAATCCAACAATCAGAAGCACGTTTTTTCACCAGAAGCAACAATGTTTTTAGATTGTTCGCACAAGAATAAATAGAGCATTTAAGTCTGCACACTTTGTTTTTTTAAATGATCAAATTGCCCATTTGGTTTCATTTAAATTATTAAACAATTCAATAAAGAATAAGTTCATATTCATGAATTACAAATATTTAGCAAACGGATTAGACTTTTCAAGAGAGGTTTTGTTCGCTTGCCTTGTTCGGGTGTCGTCAAAATCTACCTCACTGCCATTCATTGTGAATATTAATACAAAACGTAGGCCGGACTTTGAGTAAAAAAACTTCAAAAAGCAATACCGGAACAGCATTTGGCACCAGTGCACCTCTGGGTAACTTCTCTTAAAACCTAAACTATTCCTTACCTTAGCTCCTATTTCCCTCCATGGCAATAAGTTAGAATGATGTTCACAAGGTCCTACGAACACTACCGGTGATTCATTCAGTTCTAGCGCGTGTATCAACTTGTGTACCGCTCCAGTGCAGCCACTACCTGCGAAGATCACTGCGTCCTCTTCAGATGCTCGGACTGCGTTTCTGATTATGTCTCTCGCTTCATGTCTGAAAAAGAGAGAGCATTTAACAAACGTACAACTTGTACTGGGAGAAATTATATCTTAAACATAGCACGCCCAACCAGAGTACCATCAGTCATCCATTTGGGAGAATGTTTAGGATGGTTACGAGATATGGTTTCCCATAATTAAACCTAAGTAAGATAAAGAAGTGTTATTTTTGCTTGCTCTATGTATTATTGAAGAGTTTTTATTCAGTATTTACTATATCATAAACCAGGGAAAATTGGTTCCTTACTATTTAACTCGAAACACCATGAATACAATTTTGATTAAACTTCTACTGATGTATTAAGCATTTCCATTTAAGTAACATAGACTATGATTCACCATGTTCTATCTTTTTTTAATCCTTTGCAGCAACGAAGGAAGCTCTGCCAGGGCACTCCTGGGGCACCTAGGATATTCTCGGAATACTCTTGCATGCACCCCGTAACCGCAGATAAAGCATTACTTCAGGGTGCAGCTGTCTAGATCTTCTTCCAATTGTTATTTTTCATGTTTCTGTTCCACTCAGTAATTATTTAAGATTCTACTTTCTTCCTCTTTCTGCTTAATGATATTTCTGGCGAATCTGGCACCTATCTCCCAGTTTCTTCTGTTCTTTAGCACATCACCAGTTTCATGCTTCTGTCCACTCCTCCAAGTCTATCCCTTACTTCCCCCTATCTGATAGCCATCCAGGGCAGCCGATCTTCACAATAGGTACATAAAGGAGAGTTCCTCATGCTAAACCTGTGATGATAATCTTCAAACTCCCCGTGTACTGTGAGCATCTGTGTTAAGTAATAATCCAGCTCACCGTGTCTCAATCCAACCCATTTCTGTACCTCTGGGATTAAATGCTTGGTCCATCCGTTCTTTGCAGAATATCTTCCATGCCATTGCTCTAGTATGCTTTTCACACTCTTTAAGCCTCAGCCTCCATCATCAATCAAAAGGTCCTGCAGAGGTACTCCAACTAGAACTAATGCCGTATCCGTTTTCACCGTTCTATAAGCGCATCATGTTTTACCTAAATAGAGTTGAGTAGTAACTGAAGAAGTGAAAGTAATTACTTACCTAAAAGGAGTTCACATTTGGGTTAGTAAAAATTTTGAACTCAGTTCAATTCAATTCAATTTCAGTTTATTTCCTTAAATAATCAAATAAAACATAAATCTATATATATAAAAGCGAAAACCCACTGACTCACTCATCACGATTTCTCAAAAACTACTGAACGGATTGAAATGAAATTTGGTATGTAGCTTTCTCTAGGGCCATAAGTGTTCACTAAAAAAAGGGTTTTAAAAAATTGGAAATTTTAGGGGGGTTTGGGGGGTAAAAATTACTAAATCACGATTTCTCCAAAATTACCGAACAGATTGGAATGAAATTTGGTATGTAGCTTCCTCTAGGGCCATAGGTGCTTACTAAGAAAGGGTTTGAAAAAATTCGAAATTTTAGGAGGGTTTTGAGGGGATCAAAGTTATTAAATCACGATTTCTTCAAAACTACCGAACGGATTGGAATGAAATTTGGTAAGTAGCTTCCTCTAGGGCCATAGGCGCTCGCTAAGAAAGGGTTTAAAAAATTCGAAATTTTAGGGGGGTTTGGGGGGATCAAAGTTATTAAATCACAATTTCTTCAAAACTACCGAACGGATTGGAATGAAATTTTGTATGTAGCTTCCTCTGGGGCCACGGGTGCTCACTAAGAAAGGGTTTAAAAAATTTCGAAATTTTAGGAGGGGTTTGGGGGGATCAACAAAGTTACTAAAATCATAATTTCAGATATTTTATTATTATGAAAATAGTGCTTTTATTATTTGAGATCTATATATAAAAAAGCCAAATACCACTCACTGACTGAACACTTAAAAAGAATACAATTACGTTAAAAAGACTGAAAATACCAACAACCACGAGCAACGCCGTACGGGTCAGCTAGTTACATATTATATATTATAAAGGAACAAAAAATGCCCACATGGGCCTAAGCCTGTGAGTGGGCACGAGTCGCTCAAAATGCACACAATGAGGATAAGAGATAAGAGTAAATAAAATAAAAGGATTCCATTGAACATTAATCATGTCGAGCTGAGACAATCTACTAACAAAACTAAACTACTACTTATTATTAGGTTTCCAAAGAAAGTTGTCCCGGCAAAACTAACATAAACAAGATGTTATCATTTATGTTGAAGCAAAATACATGTTGGACCTTAGACCGGTAATTCAGTCGGAACATATCAGACAATTAGGGAACGACTATCTATCTGTAAGTAGATAAGATAACCTGCTCGGCAGCATCCCTTCCCAATTCAAACAGCCATCCATTAATAAGCCTTTTAAAATTAAATAACTTATAATTTTTAAACAGACGTAGCTTGCCCGGAAGATTTTGATACAAAACTTGTGCTATGTAATGAGAGTTAGTGACAGAAAATGTTTTCATTAGCTTGCTAGACTTTATCCTAAAGAAATTTGAAGAACGCGTTAAATGTTCATGATCAACTTTTTCGAAAATGTTATTATAATTTTGAAATATATAAATGGCCAGGGTTCTTACAAACAATTGCCTTACACTCAGCACTTTAAAATAGACAGCGTTTGAGGAAAAACTTCGACTCTTTTTTAAAGCCGTTTTTAATATTACTTTTTCTGAATTACATTAAGTGGCTCAAGAATCGAACCGAAAGCCTTGCCCCAAGCTATTATCCCCCCCATAAGTAAAGACTGGCAATACGCGTAGTACGCAAGTTTTAATTCATGGAAATTCAGAATGTCACTAAGTTGCCTGAAAACAGAAATTAATTTTCTAGTTTTTTCTTTTAAAAACATAATCTGTTCAGTCCATTTCTTTCTCTTATCGAATAATACCCCTAAATATTTATAGGACTCGACCCTTTCTATGTTTTCACTCATAGTTTCTAGTTTTGCTCATAGTGTAAAGAAACAGATTTTACTGTAGTTATTGCATAGTGTAGAGATTAAATGTATGTAGGCCTACATCTTTCAGATGTTTATGTATACTTAAATATATGATTTGCATGAACCTCTCACTAAAGTTAGATCCCTTTGTAATAATATGTTGTACAGACAATTTTGTTGTTCTTTGTATTTAATTACAAATCTACTTCTCTGGCTCATATGAAACATTTAATCATGCATTATTTAAGAAATATATATTGTTACTATGCAGCAAATGTAGAAATTTAACCCATTAATTAAATTAATAATTAATTGTGGGCTGAATACTATGAAAATATCAAACATTTAGGTTATGAGGTTTGTTGATATTCTGTCTTAATGAGGAAATGATAGGGGACAGAAATTTTAATAAGTATTTTGGTTTAAAAGATATCTGGATTACGGAATTTGTCCCTTTTATTATA
>JAGFPH010004277.1:98418-109750 GCA_018207615.1 Philaenus spumarius
TGCGTATTGAAGATAATCCCAATATGCGGAATGGCGTGCGAAGCACGCAATGCATTGTATATTGAAGATACTCCCAATATGCGGAATGGCGTGCGAACCATTTTGCAGCCATTCAGCACCGTCGTGAATAGACCTATTTAACAAATTGTTTGTTGAAACCCGAAAACATAGGCCTGTAAACTTAGTTTTGGAAATTTGCCCAACTCACGTCAGCGGTTCAGCTGCGTGGTCGAATTATTGATTATGAAAAGTTGTGTACACCTTTAAATAACAGTCGCGTTACTTCAACATTGTCTTTTGTGTACGAAAACGTCTTAAGATTGTAACATACATTTTAGTAAATCATTTAAAATTGTTGCCGCTTTTGTCCGTGCCTCCGATAGGAAAACGTAAAAAAACGCGCGACAGTAAATTAAATCTTTTCTCGTTAAAAAACTACCGGCTTGCCATTTGGCAACGGGATTTGTCTATCGTCAGATCCTTTAATATATTTAAACGAATTACTTTGAGACCAAAACGCAAACCAGACATTTGTGGTAAGACGACGGAAGTAAAACAAACAGTGGTTGACTCGCTTTAACGCTGACAGGATATGACTGGTTACTTGAACAGAGGTATATAATTCAAGTAAACGAGATAACTAACTTGTTACAAGATTAAGCGATGCGGACAGAGATGCGACTTCTCTACTCGTGTGTGAAGCAATGTTTAACAAGACGTTTCTCGAGAGTCGACAGCTTCATAGGAAATAATCCGTGTGTTCTAGTATTCGTGACAAGTTATCTTTTAGATTTGAAACCCAAGTCCGCGCGAATCACTTTTGAAATCTATATAACCTGTAGCTTTTTTGCGTTTGTTCGAAAGAAAAGTTGGTCTACAAAGCTCAGGTAATTGGTTTAGAAGAATGTCTTCTCTACCACTAAAATAGCTTGCTCTTTTATATCGAGCGTGTGAATAATTTTGTTCAAAATTCAACTTTCAACGCGTCGTAAACGCGCTCTAGAGTTATATAGAGCCAAGTTTAATGAGTTTGATGATAAGCAGCTCTTCTTAAATAAATTTGTAAATAAGTATATAATTTCGATTTTCTCAGATAAATTTAGCGGAAGTCGAAAAACTATCATATTTAATCCCAGATGAGAAGGAATATAGAGAAAAATAACAGCCATATATATTGTAATACATCTGCTTAGTATGTCTGCTTTTTTATCACAATTTTCTCCAGAACTGTTAAAGGCAATACATTTTGTAAAACATGCTAAGCCACGTATATTCCAATATAATACAAGAAGAAAGATGGAACACTTTTTCTAGACTTTGGATCGTGTGTTTCTTCTTTTTTTTAGTAACTGTCAAAATCGGGCTTCCCATACCCAACATTTTGACCCAAAAACGTTATCCCGACTAGCTACGACTCGTTAACTGTCAAAATCGGTTTGCCTGTACCTAAAAACATACAAAACGATACCCCACACTGTATTTTCTAAATGTTGACCCAAAAACGTGACCTCGACGCGCTACGACTCTTTAACTGTCAAAATCGGGTTTCCCGTACCCAAAAACATATAAAATGATACCCCACACTGTATTTTCAAAACTTTTACCCAATATTTTCAAAACTTTCACCCGAAAACGTGACCCCCGACGCGCTACGACTCACGCTAGAAAGCTCAAAAGCATTTCAACTCTCCAAAATAAAATACAAAGATTTTGGCACCAGCAGAAGTTTTCTACGGCGTCTGTGACTGTATATATCGTGTTCACTTCCAGACAGACACACAAAAATGTTCTTATGATTTCAATACTTCGGCATTTTAATGTGAGACGAAGCAAAAGTAGTTTACTATGCATTCAAAAAAGTTTCAGTTTTTTACATCGAATTTTTAATTTATTTATCAAAGTACCCAAAAGTTATGCTATAAAAACCCAGCCACTATTTCCTAACGAAAAGGAGCTGTACTTTTCAAAGAGAAAAATAGTGTTGTGCTCATTTTTCATCAAATAAATCTTCAACACAGATTCTCACAACTAATACATGTACATGTACTTAGTATTTATAACGCGTCTCAACGACAATGTCGCCATCTTCAGTGATGCACGAGCTACAATATCAGACTACAGTCGGGAGCACGAAATAAGGCGGGTGACAATTTTTGCGCTGCTGCCAGATATGGGACTGGCAAAGCGAGGAACGGTCGAGAATCGCTTGCTCTGCGGCACGATCTGGCAACACTGTATAACTGATTTAACTCAACAAAAGAAGATGGCGACATGACCGTTGAACCTGTTCTATTCAATAAACGTTTTAGTGGAGGAGATTCTGAGTTCAAATTTTATTTTATATATTTTTCAATATTTGTTTAGAAAAAAATAATTATCAATTTATTTACCCAGTCAATTGAAAAACAGATAATTAATTTCCAATTGATGTTTACGCCGTCTATCGAGAGGGGAATATTCTAAAAATAAAACACGGATCAACACGTCAACTGATACTGATTGCTGTTTTTGTTTGGTTTCGCCAATAATTAACCGATATTCGCGACCGACGACTCGTTGGGGATTTTCCTCTGCTCTGTCTGTGTCAAGGGTTAATTGATCACCGCCAAATACATTCCACACTACTTACCGCCAGTAAAGGAGCGAGTTTTATTTTAAAACGTCTGCATTTGGGAAAATTTAGTCTTGGAAACACAGATTCAATTTACAAAACTGAGACATCCTTTATTCGAGCTGTTGTAAAAGTCACAATTTCATGGAGTCTAATCGCTTTTTTTCTAATTCATTTACGAGTGACTCCTGAGTTTTTCGTGAACATCTAAACTTAAATTAAAAAACTTCGAAAGACCCATTCTTCGATTAAAAACCTTTGGGGCCCTGACGCAAGATAAATAAGATGGGCCCTCACACTTTAGTTTGTCTTACCATTTCTAATTTCAGATCGATGTGCTAGCGACTATAAACGGGTAGGTTGATGGATTTGTATTTGTGCGCATGCCTGAACGTATAACTTATACACTTGATACAACTAATTTTATATTTGTATAGTAATTATGTTTGAAGCGGAAAACACCACACATCTTATTGATTAAATTCGTTCAAAGAAAATTAATAAAAATGTTAATGATCGTTTGTTCAAAATCTCCAATCTCCGAAAGTTATTCACCGATTACTTTGAAATTTGTACACAACATTACATTCGAATGGAAGCATATTTTTTAACACTTTTTTTAAAAAAACAGCAGCTTCTATTGAACATAAATACAACAAAAATTATACTAAATATTTAACAAAAATGTGAGCGCCATTGAATACGTTTATTGACAATAATAATAACTGTAATCAGCTGTTTGCTATAATATTTCCATTCACACCTGATTTCAAACTTTGAAACAATTATTTGTATATCTAACTTTTAGGTTATGTTTTTGTAGTTCTGAGCATTGCTGATTTTTTTAACCTTTATTATAACTGATGGTATAAAATATACGAAATAATTTGATTTGGACATTCAACATTATTTACCATTTTAGCTTTGAGATTAATTTTAATCCTAACATTTATTGTAAAGGAAACATAATATATGTGTATAGAATGGCCCAACGGCGTTGGCCTGCGGAGCACGCAGGGGTCTCCCCTAGTAGAAAATAAATATCTTTTATTATAGAATTTCCGTAGGAAATATGAGCTATTCCAGTGATCCTAATGGTGAGACCTAAGGTCGGGAATAAACTGAGATTAGAAAAGCCTTGTTGTTAGAGGCTCGGCAGGAGTTGACCGCAGCTCTCCAAGTGGCACACCTGTACACTACTACAGTAATACGTATTGAATTTGTGTGCGTTTCATTCTTCCGCTAGAAAATATAGGGCGGCTTCATAAAGGCGGAAACTCGAGAGTTACAGATGTAACCCTGACTGTAAACGTACTAAATGCGCATGCGCAGCTTTCTCACACACATTCAAAATTAACGGATATATTACTTTTCTAGTATTCCTCCGCGAGCATTAAGTTGATGTCATAACCACCAGAGTGCAGGCTAAACACTCGGATAGGAAGACGCGTGCATGCTTCCACAATAAAGCAGAATTTTTCGTACTAAATTCTCAAAACCTATTGAAATTACTTTTAGTCGAAAGGTAATTAAACTTCGAATGTGGTGATCTTTTTATATTTTTGATATTTGCATTGTGAACAAGAAAAATAAACGGTACCATTAACTGGCACATACTTTCTCACAAACATATTTAAATTATTAAACAGATTCACTGTGACTTCATAATTGTAGGAGGGGTAGGAGAGGTGATTTATTAAAGTAGGAGATTAACTAATAAATATTATTATTATTATCTAGAGAGAAAACTATTCGATCGATTTCGAACAAATTTGCACCAAACACGTCAATTAGGCCTATATAGATGCACGAAAAAGGTTTTGAAAAACAACCCCCTTTATGGCCAAAAAAACCCCAAAAATCAGTTATTAATATTATTAGCTAAACGAGAATTTTTAGAAAGATGCTGTTTTTTACATATGGCAGAGTACATTAAAGGCTACAAATAAGCCAAATTTTATCAAAATTGTTAGAGCTGTTTTCTTATAAAAAAATAATAACTGATTTTGTTGGGGTATTTTTGCCAAAAAGGCGGATGTTTTTCTAAATTTTTTAAAACCGTTTTTCGTGCATCTATACAGGCCTACTTGACATGTCTGGTGCAAATTTGTTTGAAATCGATCGAATAGTTTTCGCTCTAGCTTTGTATACAGACATACATACATACATACAGACAGACATTTTGTAAAAACCACTTTTTTGGACTCAGGGGGTCCCAAAACGGAGTATAGTGAGTATAGTATAGTGAGAAAGTAGAAATCGCAAACGTTGATTTTGAGTTAAGTAAAAGAAAAATTTAGTTAAAAACAAATTTCAAAAAATAAATGATATCCTCATTCTCACTGTCTTAACTTTTAAAATTACATATTCAGAATAATTGTCTGATCATTATTACTACAGTAATCTTGTTACGCGTTTAGCATTGCTCTTATGGGAGTTGAAATTCAAGATGGTGGCTGGGTCTGCCGAACCTTAATATAATGACTTTGGACGCATTTTCTAACAGTAGTAGCGAAGACATTCGTGCAAGTAAAACCTAAAACAAGTAACTGAGCTTTCGTAGACCAACTTCTATATACCGAACATACAAAATAATACAAATATTTGTTATTTCAAAAGTACTTTGCGAAGACTTTGTGTTACAATCTAGCAGATAACATCTCGCAAATACTTCAACACACCGGGTTGTTGTTCTATGCAGCTGTTGGCACCGTCTACAACGTCGGGATTCGTCTTATTTACATTGCTTCACTCAGCGGAGAGACAAGTCGCGTCTCTGTTCACATCGCTTAATCTAATAATATAAAACTCAAACTATCCGAACTTAGGCGTAAAATTGGCGTGCGAAGCACTCAACGCTCTGAGCATTGAAAATTGTCCCAATACGGGGGTTGGCGTGCGAAGCACGCAATGCATTGCATATTGAAAACACTCCTAATACGGGGGTTGGCATGCGAAGCACGCAATGCTATGTGTATTGAAAATACCCCCAATACGCGGATTGGCGTGCGAAGCACGCAATGTATTGTGTACTGAAAATACTCCCAACACGGGGGTTGGGGTGCGAAGCACGCAATGCATTGAATATTGAAAATACTCCCAACACGTGGGTTGGCGTGCGAACGAAGCACGCAATGCGCTGTGTATTGAAAACACTCCCAATACGGGGTTGGCATGCGAAGCACGCAATGCTATGTGTATTGAAAATACTCCCAATACGTGGGCTGGCGTGCGAAGCATGCAATGCATTGAATATTGAAAATACTCCCAATACGTGGGTTGGCGTGCGACCGAAGCACGCAATGTGCTGTGTATTGAAAACACTCCCAATACGGGGCTGGCGTGCGAAGCAAGCAATGCATTGCATATTGAAAATACTCCCAATACGAGGGTTGGCGTGCGAAGCACGCAATGCACTGTGTATTGAAAATATTCCCAATATGGGGGTTGGCGTGCGAAGCACGCAATGGACTGTGTATTGAGAATACCCCAATACGGGGTTGGCGTGCGGAGCACGCAATGCTCTGTGTATTGAAAACACCCCCAATACGAGGGTTGGCGTGCGAAGCACGCAATGCATTGCATATTGAAAATACTCCGAATACGGGGGTTGGCGTGCAATGCACTGTGCGTCGGCCGCTTTTCATAGTGTTCAGTGTCAAGCTCACATGTGCGTTCTTAGCAGTGAACGTGTTAACGCGATAACAGTACCCAAACGTTAAAATTATAATACGTGTATACGCGACCGTAGTGTGTGCGGATAGTTTACTCCAGTCGCGTAAACGCGAAGCCAATCCCGAAAAGGTTAAAATAGACCCTTTTTCCGGAAAAAATCCAACTATCCGAATTTTTTACTATCCGAATGGGGTCCGGTGATTCGGATAACTGGAGTTCTACTGTAGCAAGACTCTTCTTATCTCAGTTGACTATACCCACCGACAGAAGGCTCCACTATTCTGAAACTTCTTCGAAAACCTTTTGGTTCGGACGATACTATCGCACAGGTTGACACGAGTTGAGAGAATTTCCAAAATTGAGTTCATGTGTTTTAAGGTTTCAACCGACTACTGGGGAAATTGGTCTACTCATTGAGGGCTTTGAATAGCTGCCTTCGTGTACAAAATATATTAGTAGAATTTGTTTACACCTCAGCCTCCACCCCTGGCTCACACCTTGTTCAACCTTGCTATCTCAGATTATGGAATGCTTAGCTTCGCTCGCACCGTACAAACTCCCTTCGCGAGTTAAACAATACATGGTACTTACTTTTACGGTATTTTTGTTTTGATCGATTTTGACAGAACCAGACGAGCTATAAGGTCAAGTAAAAAACAAATGTCCTGAATAATCTAATAAATATATTTGTTTCAGATAAAACCAGAAAAAAAGTTTCGACCTAGCACGAAGAATGTAAAAAAAACTTGCTTCGGGTTGTTGGATTTGTTTGGCTGACTTAGAAAAATAAACGTGTGTACCA
This sequence comes from Philaenus spumarius, assembly GCA_018207615.1. Taxonomy (NCBI): domain Eukaryota; kingdom Metazoa; phylum Arthropoda; class Insecta; order Hemiptera; family Aphrophoridae; genus Philaenus; species Philaenus spumarius. The sequence continues at coordinate 105,507 of JAGFPH010004277.1, forward strand.
AATTCGAACCAAAACGGACGTCAAGTGGAACCGTTAGAGTTCAAACACATATACCGGGTGTTCGGAAAGTCTGGAAACGGTTTAATATTTCGTTTATAAGGAACATTTGAAGGTAGATGTGATTGAGGAACCTACTCTATGTAAAAATACTATTTTATTAAGATTTAAAAAAAGTTATCCGCCATCTTGGAACCGCCATCTTGAATGTAACTTTCTTTCTTTAAATCGGAAGTTGGCCATGTGATACATCATTTCGATGTACAATTTCAAGAGAAAACAAACGGTGAAATTTGCACATCCATATCTTCAACGGATTAAAAATTTGGCTGTACTATTTTTTTTTTTAATACTAATTATTATTATTTTTTAATTTACAATTAAATAAGCTTTCAAACGATATGCCACAAAACGATATTTGTGAGTATTTAAACATGTTGAGTTACAGGCATTTTCATTTCGAGTGGTTCAACCAAAGATGTGTGGCATATCGTTTGAAAGCTTATTTAATTCTGAACAAAAAAATATTATTATTTAAAAAAAATGTACCAATTTTACAAAACGATTAAATAGGGAATCGGAAGCAATACTGGGCCACATAGATTGGTCATGTTCAAAACTTACCTTAAAATTTAAAATATCACCAAACGTAGGAATGTTTCAGCTTATTACTCACAATACACAAGATACCTAGAGGTTAACTCAATAATCCATAGAAATAGATGTAAATTTTGGCTTTATTAACCAAAATGTAAAAAAAAAGTTTATATGCCCTTAATACAAGAAAATGAAATTATTTATATGCCCTTATACAAGAAAAACTTCAGATTTAAAAGAATACATATATATTTTATTAAGATGAATTTAAAAGCCCTCCCCAAAAATAAAAATCAAAAACCCTCCCTTTTAATAATAATTACAGAATTTATACAGAAAAGATTAACAAGTTACAAAGTTTTAACATGCAATACCATGGATTTGTTTAAGAATAAATATATATGTCGTTGGCCAACTCTAAAGCTAATTATAAATAATTGAATAAATAAACAAAATTAATTATGAGACGTCTCTCTATATATAAAAAAAAGGTGTATAATTTCTAATATGCAGCCCTTAGGGCTAAGTTCCAAAATGTGCTAGCTTGCTCCTCCCAATTATTAAATACAAACATGTCCTATATAGTATACATATACAAAATTACTTTTTCAAAATACAGCCTGTTTAATATTTAACACAAAAATCAACTGCAGATCATTCATATTTTAAATTAATCTCTGTCTGTAACTAAAACACTGTAGATATAAGAATTTTTATTGTATTTAAAGTCCTGTTGGAAAGTAGGCCTTTTCAGTAAGGCGCAGCTGTGGTGTAGCTTATGGCATTGTATGGTTAAATATTCCCTGAAGTTGAACCAGTGTAACTGCATAACACAAATAAAAATTCCTTTTTAGAAAACTTGCAGCTAATTTAAATAAGCATAAAACAGATAGTTCTTTGAGTTAGCTGTTTTTAAAATTTGTAGCACAAGGTGACAAATTGCTACTTAAAGATTGTAATAGTTAATACAACATGTATCATGTTGCATAAGAATGTTTCTACATGTTAACCAAACCACATGGCAACATAAAATTGTTCTCGTTTAGTTACATAATATCTATATCAGTAATATTATGCCTATAGCTCATTAAAAGTTTTCAATATTCTGGTTATACTGCAGAAAACTACACAGTTACAGTTAATTAATACAGAACAGTTTAGGCTAGTTTTGTTTGAAATATGTTAAGACTTTAGTAATACAAAACATAGTATCAGCTTTAAAGTTTTTGTAGGCTGTAAGATTTGCATTTTAAAATTAGGCTGTAGTAAAAATGAAATACATAGGTTTCTCTATTAAATCGAACAAAATGAGTTTGAAAAGTTATTTATAAGCCAACGGTTGAACTAACCTTATTAAATTTTACAAGTAAATATTTCATAACTAACAAAAGTAAGGCTAAAACATTCCACATACCTGGTATTGACAAAATAAAGGCTTATAACAAAGGCATGTTAATTGGCCTTCCGCATAACTCGCGACAAAAAACTTAAGGAATTAATCCACGACAATAATTTAACTATATCAGCGACATGACAAGGTGGACTTTCCTGTAGTGGAAGCAATGGCGGACTCTATTCTCGAATGTTCCACAGAAGCAAGGTTAACGGTCCATAGAATGAGTCAGCTGTTCGGTATATCTTGATAAGGAATCCGCTTATAGCGACCTATGCCCAAAGTAGATACTGTACGGAGGTGGCGTCTGGCGGAGAAAAGGGAAACTATTTGGAAGTTAGTGAAGGTAGGCAGAAGTTGTAACTAGTCGATAAGGATAATTACAGAATGTGAAGTCGGAGACGTAACAAAAATATAGTACAGCAAAATGGAGCAAAATCGGAAAACACGATTTCGTTGTTTTTTGGTCGCCATTTTTAATCGGTTAAGATACGGATGTGCACATTTTACCGTTAGGTTTCTCTTGAAATTCTACATCGAAATGATGTATCTCATGACCACCTTTCCATTTAAAGAAACAAAGTTACATTCAAAATGGCGGATATTTAATAAAAAATCTTAACAAAATAGTATTTTTACATAGAGTAGGTTCCTCGAGCACATCTACCTTCAAATTTTCATTATATACGAAATAATAAACCGTTTCCAGACTTTCCGAACACACAGTAGTTCAAGCGTTCCGACATATATCAAGTTTTTAATGACACCCGAAATCGTGTTCTGGGGGCCATGATTGGTGCTCATTGGCCATTCCCGACCTCAGGTCCCACCATAAGAGCCACTGCAATAACTCATCTTTCCCAAGGAAATTCACGAAAAAAAGGCGCAAAAGTCTTTACATATTTTGTCGCGCCCTCCAGCGGCGAAACTATGCACATTTTAAAGACAACGTAGAAAATTGTATGCTGTACATCTTTGTTCTCTCTTGACATTTTTCACCAAAATGCATAATTTAAAGCTCAAAATCTAAAAAGAAAATGCGTACAAATCTGTAGCATACTTTACTTAGTTTAGTTAGACTAGTTTACTTGGTAGTGTTAAAATAATCAAATTTCAGATTAAACCAATATGACCAACGATTTTTATTCATTACAGTTTTCACTTCTGACGACAGTCCCGCGACTGCTTTCTTGAGTTTTTCGTAATTTGTAGGGACTATTATAAGCTGAATATAATTGATTTAGTAAATGTCTTGGCTTTACAAATTGGAACATTTCCACCAGACATGATATTTCGAGTTAAAATGATTCACAGCTTTGGTACACTGCCGACAATGTAATTAGTTTGAAACCTCGCAAAACCAGTCATCCGTAAACATCCACCGACCATCTTAAACACTACCTTGTATTCTAGGAAGTCGCCAATTTATTACACCTAAATCGGTCGCACTAAATGCTTTTAAGTTGCCCATCACGATTGCCAACAAAATATATTATAATACCTTATAGTAAACCATAAAGAATGGACACCACTGTCGGCTGCCAAATACTTGCTTAAACTTGGCGATTTGAATCAATTTAAATACATAAACGTAAGCGTGGTTTGTCTGTTAGTACGGCAACAACTCTGTAGCCCCACGAAAGTATATGGTATGGCCTACAACCCCCATCCTTGAAGAAGGTTACGGTTTGGAACTGCCGTGGTTGGGTTCAACCTAGCGGCCTCATACTATGGACTACGCTTTGTGAGTTTGCACCTCGACACATCGTCTACAGATTATGAACTGTTTCACTTCGCGAGTTTGAATGCCGACTGCCCACGCGGATCTGAACCGGGTCCTTTAACGTTCTGATCGATTTTGAGGGTACCAGACGAGCTATAAGGTCGTGTAAAAAAACAAAATGTGCAGAATAATCTCCTATATTTATTGGTTTACGTAAAACTTTCATTCTAGTACGAAAAATCTAAAAAAAAATACTGTCAAAAAACGTGCTTCCGATTGTTAGATTTTATTTGCTAACAAACTAATCCGAGCGGCAAAGAAAACCAATTTAGACCATATCGGACGAAAATGATAGAGTTCGAACACACACTTATATATGCAGAGTGTTCGTAAAGTCCCTTTAAGCGTCTTTATAATTTTTGTTATTGAAAATAAGTTAACAAAACTTTGTATATACAGAGTGTTACAAAAATGTGTGATGGGCTAGACAGGACCTGATTCTACATGCAAAAATAAGTCGAAAATGTAGAATAA
>JAGFPH010004278.1:3830-39309 GCA_018207615.1 Philaenus spumarius
AATGAGGGGAACGCTAGGGGACGTTGTTCAATTAATGAGGGGAACGCGAGGGGATGTTGTTCCATTAATGTCACGAACAGAGGCTAGTTTAATTAAACGTTTTTGGGTCGGTGATTCCGAAAATCGGGGTCCCGTAACCCCACAGTTTGGGCGTCACACGTCGGTTTTGGCATTTCCCACTATTTTATATTCAGAGAAAGGTTTTCTGGTGAGACCTGAGGTCGGTAGTGGTCAATAACACCAACCATGGTTCCCAGAACAAGTTTTTGCTGTCATTAAAATGTATGTATACGTATTGTGTTTGCACTATAAAGGTGCGTATACACAACCGCGAGCGAAGTGAAGCAGTCTATAATCCCGGTCCACAAGGTCGAGGTGCAAACGAAGCAGCCCGCGGGCTGTGATTGGAGGGTGAGGTGCAAATATATTCCACTAATACAATTCGTAAAAACATTATATTTACTTTGTGTTTTGTTATTAATACAGTATTATTATTTAAGTTTCTTAGAATAGCCTATTGGTATTCACCAAAAATCCCAGCAAGACCTAACCTAAAATTGTGTATATTTTTTCATCCCATTCACCCGTTTTATTTATAATATATAACAACAGATGTCCGAAGTATAAAGTAAAGCTTTTCTTTAATCTTGTATTAGTGTTTGTGTTTATTTTGTCAACCTAAACTAAAAACAGCTGTCGAGAAGAATATTCAACTGATTGTAAATTTCCTACATTGGTTGCTATGGTAATGGATGTAAATGCATTCAGTATAGGAATAATCTAAAGTTGTGTTATTATTATTATTAGGAGGTTGTGTGGCCTGTCACCAGAACCCACTGCACCTCTGTGTGCAATGAGGTCCTCTGTGCCCCATGTCCAGGCAGCTGTTCACATAAAACCCGCCCTTTTTGCAAAACGAAGGAGTCCGCGGGGTCCTTCCTCTAGTATATATTCAGGATATCTTTGTCCCAGATATTTCTGCCTCAGTGATGTGAGGACATCACATTCGAATAAAACATGGAACGAAGTTTCCTCCTTCTCGCCACACCTTTGACATAATGGGTTGTTCTCCAGCCCCATCAGGTAGAGGTGCCTCTTCAGAGAATTGTGTCCCATCATTAGACCGACCTACAAACTCACTTCTGGCCTGCCAAGACCCAGCAGTGTTCTGCTTAGGTGTCCATCAAGGCCTTCAATGGAATCGTGTGCCTGTCTCTGACCTCATACCGTCTCTCTCCATCTCTGCAAGTGTTCTGATTGAACATTTTTTCTTGCAATTTCTTTCCCATAGCCTCTAGATGTTCCTATCATCGGTTGTGGGCCCATCGGTGGTGTTTCAGCTCCTCTTCTTAAAAGTTTATCTGCTATTTCATTCCCTTCCACTCCTTCATGTCCAGGGACCCAAACAAGTCCTACTGCTTGACAGCTGATCCAGCAGTAACTGTCATTCCCAGACCAGCTTTGACGTTGTTCTTGAACTATAATGGTCTTTATGGCCGCCTGACTAACAGAACATATCGTAACATCTGTACTCATGCTTTCTGAGTCCAGTATTCGTTTTACGCATGCAAGTATTGAGTATACCTCCGTTTGGAAGAACGCAGAGTAGAGCCCCAGCGACACTGAGAACCTTTTCTGTGTGTACGGTCCTTAGTGCATGTATATACTTTCCGGCTCCCGTATCTTTATCTGTTTTTGACCCGTCCGTGAACCAGATTAGTCCATTTCTAAGATCTACCTGTTTCCGTAGCCACTCTCCCCGAGCCAAAAATAGCTATTAATTTGCTTCTAAATTTATACTTGGCAGTCATGTAGTTCGTACCGGTTCGCAGCATCGGATCCCACTCCAGTATTTTGTTCAGGCACCCACCGTGTCCATTTCTTCGTAATAATCACTAATATTTTAAAGTGGACGCACTTGTGCGTCTATAGCACATAGGCCTAAAATTGGCGTGCGAAGCACGCAATGCACTGTATATTGAAAATACTTCTAATACGGGGGTTGGCGTGCGAAGCACGAAATGCATTGTGTATTGAAAATACTCCCAATACACAATGGGGTGCCTCGGCCGCTTCTCATAGTGTTCAGTGTCAAGCTCATGTGCGTCCTTAAGGCCTTTTCACACCGCGGTTACACTTTGTCACCTGACGTCAGATTTTTCAAAACATCTGTTTCCATAGTTTCAAATGGTGCAATTCACACCGACCTCACAGAGCCCCACAGACGCTACAGACGTCGACAGACTAATTTGCGGTATCGCTCCGATAGCCATACTTTCAAACATATGTCGAAGTCGTTGGCCTCGAGCATGCGCACTGGCCCGCACCGTCGCGCAGTTTCGCTGACTCGTTACAAGTTGCTGTATTGTTAGTTTTTTCGTTATTTGTTGTGGACAAGTTAATCGAAGTGTTAGAACTCGTTCAGTGCTGTGGAATGTAGATTTGGAGGAATACAGAGACAGCCATTTAAAGGACATAGCATGGGGCGAAATAACAGAGGAACTGCGACAGTAAGTAGTTCTTTTTTGTAATTTTTTAAGCTAAAAAAACTTTTGTAAAGGAAGTTTTTAAAACCAAGACACATTTTGAGTAAACGAGCTATCGCACCACGAATCACTTGCCGTGTTTTTACCTGTTTCAACCGTAGACAGAGCGAGCTGTGAACTGACTTGAAAGAGCCGAAACGAAGCCCCAATACCTGACAGACGTCTGTGGCGGTGTGAATTGCACGTCTGTCACGTGACATAGTGTGACCGCGGTGTGAAAAGGCCTTTAGCAGTGAACTTGTTAAACAGAGATGTACCGGGTACTGATGTTTTTGGTCAGGTTAGTAGCGGTTTGCTCAAGTGCCAGCTATCGCACCGGTATCTGTATACGTATCGAGTGCACCTAGTTCAGTGAAACCTAGAAAAACACCGACACATTCTTTGAATAGATCGATGCATACAGTATGCGGAATTATTTTCCAACATGGTTGACATTCCTCACGAAACAATCTCTTAAGGACACTGAAATTCCTCTCAACGAGTTCATTAACTCAGCTGATTGTCACGGTCCGTCAGCTGACATTGGAAGATTAATGAGACGTATCTGTGATAACTGATAGAGGCGACAGTCTCTTACTCTATCAAAGTGTATTGTTCAAACTTCACACAAGTTTGGTTATTAATTAGGTTGAGCAGCTTAATAACTGCTGCATTACCGTGTAGGCTTTGTCCGAGGATGAAGAAGGATTTTCTTATGTAAAATAAAGTAGTGGTACCTAGTGGAGAACCTTGCGTCCTCCGCACGCCATTCCTCTTACTATCAACACAAACGTCCGCACTGCTGTTTCTTTGTACAGTTCTCTAGAATCAAATAACTAAAATGATGAAATTCAGAAAGAAAATAAACCTTAATGCGAAAGAACTACTGAAAATTTTTTTTTCGCTATTTTGTTTTTCGCAATAATTATTTCTCATTTGAATATCATGAGAGCATATATAAAACAGCTGTAATTTTAAAGTCACAGGGCGACGTTTTCACTTGATCTTCTTTTAAAATGTTAGATAGGGATGTCGCTATGGGGGGTCAAGGGGGGCGTACCCATAAATAATTTTTAAATAAAAAATTGGGTGATTGTAGATTTTGAATTTTGATTTTGGTATCAAATTGAACGCAAAAACAACTCAAAAACTCCAATTATTGAAATTAAAGGTTTAAAGGTTTGTTGTAAAAGGTTTAGTACAAAACAGCTGTTTAACTTTAAGTTGTTAACAGATATTAAACTTATAATAAAACAAGCTTAACTCGAAGATTTTCAAGACATCTGTGTTGGTTCAGTACAGAAGTGAAAACTGTCATGAATATAAATCGTTGGTTAAATTGGCTTAGTCCGAAATTTGATCATTATTTGTATCTTATCCCATTTAAAATTTGAATCTAAAAAATAAAATATTCATGATTGACTATAGTCCAATACAGCTGGTAGGTAGTCCCACGACTGCTTCCATTTTTTGTTTTAAAGTTTTTAATACAATACACTTCCTTTATATTGTCTGGCAACCTGTTTATAGACTCAGCATAATTGTTTAAAATATATATTTTAACTCCTATGTAAAGTTTCAATTCGATATATTAAAATTCGGCCAATTTAGAATGAGCCAACGCTTCATATATGAATAAGATGTCCCCTTTTAGTGATTTCCCCAGCTGCAAAATACATACCTCCATTATCGAATTTTTTCCAGACAAACAATTGCTCGGACGAAATAAATACATATGACCTTTTTTGTTGAAAAATACCTCCCCTACACGGTGGTATTTTTTATTTTCCTCTATCTTCATCCCAGCGCGAAATATTAAGGATAGTAGAAAAAGAAATTATAATAGATTTTTTTTTCGACTTTGGGAAATCGATAGACTGGTAAACTTTTTTTATGTAATTTACATACTTTAATGTAATTATAAAAAAAAATTCAGCCGTATTGCAAATTACTGGTAGTTGTAACCTATACCGACTGGGCTAAAACTCAATTTCGGAAATTCGCTCAACTCACGTCATCGGTTCAGCTGCGTGATCGAATTATTTTCTACGAACTGCCTAAAGAATATTCCCGTACGAAGAACTTTTTCTTCATAAAACAATGTTTGCATATTGACGTCATAATAGCCCCAACGCACGTGCTCATATTAAATCAAGCCTACTCAATTTACAATGTATGTATGAAGAGGAATCTATTTTAGTTCGTCGGATTAAACTAATAACACACACAGATCACTTGAGAATAACTGATGAATTATTGTGTGCTTGTTTATATTGAAGCGGATGGAAACACTAATTATTTTAATTGTATTATAAAATAGAGGGCTCCGAAACATGCTCGCTTCGCTCGCCAACCCCCTCAGTCACTCGCGTCGAAGGAAATGCAAACGGTCTTGTTATTTTATGTAAATATGCCCTATTATTAAATTCTAATATGTCTTATTTATTTTTAATTAGGATGTAACATAGCGGTTTCTTATTTTTAAATTTCTTGATTTATTAAGGGTTTATTCTCTAGCTTTATGGAAAGTATAACAATAAACATGTTTATTACATTTTCACCCCTTGGCAGCACGCGATAAAATGTCAATCTATGTTACTTTTTTTATGTATATTGTGAGAAATAAATATACACATTTTTAGCTCACTAACTTTAAGGGGGAAATTATAACAATTCATTTGTATTGTTTTACGGTTAGTTATCACATTTTCACCCCCTAGCACCACGAGACAAAATGAAAATCTAGTTTACTTTTTCTATGTATCTTGTAAGAAATAAACATACACAATTTCAGCTCTCTACCTTGAAGGAAAGTATAACAATTAACGTTTGTTGATTTAGGGGTTGTTTTAACCCTTAAATAAAAATTAATTCTAGCCTATGTTACTCAAGGGTAGTGTACCTATTTATTAGTAAAATTATTTTTTTTCAATCGGTTCAATAGTTCCAGAGAATACCCCCTACATAGAAACAAATAAACAAACAAATTTTACCTCTTTATAATATTAGTATAGATTAATAATAATCCCAAAGCTAAGATGGTAAATAATGTTAAATGTTCAAATCAAATTATTTCGTATATTTTATAACAACAGTTATAATAAAGGTTAAAAGAACGAGCAAGGCTCTGGTCTACACTTTAATAAAAACCTAACCTAAAAGTTAGAAATTTAAATAATTGCTTCAAAGTTTTAAATCAGATGTTACATAAATAGGTACAAACCTTATAGGCAATTCAGGTATGACAGACCACCAATAAACAGGCATTTTGATTCCTTATGATACTTCCCTATGTATACTTCCTGAATGTCCTGCTCTTTTTCAGAAGTAATTATATAGGCGTTGATCATTACAAACATGGATACTTCATGAGACAGGAAATGCTTCAGTACAAAGTAGGCCTTCATAGACTAAAGTTGTTGGAGCTCGGGGTGCACTAATTTGGATTAAAATTATATAACAGGTTGCCGGACAATATAAAGGAAGTGTATTGTATTAAAAATTTTAAAACAAAAAATGGAAGTAGTCGTGGGACTATCTACAGCTGTATTAGACTATAGTCAATCATGAATATTTTATTTTTTAGATTTCAATATTAAATGAGATAAGATACGAATAATGATCGAATTTCGGTCCAAGCCAATATAACCAACGCTTTATATTCATGACAGTTTTTACTTCTGTACTGAACCAACACTGGTTTCTTGAAAATCTTCGAGTTAAGCTTATTTTATTATAAGTTTAATATTTGTTAACAACTTAAAGTTAAACAGCTGTTTTGCACTAAACCTTTAACAGCATAATTTCAGGTTAAGCCTATAAGGAACCAACACACTTGTCTGAAATGCACTTACATTCATTACCACAGCAACAAAGTTATCAAATTTAGACATAAAAACTGAGAAAGCACTATGTCCATTTTAGACGTATCACCAAGACCACTAATTTACACAATTAAGAAGCGTAATATCCATTTCATCGATTGAAATTGTAAACATAACCCCAAAGTATAATCTACGCTGGTTTTTGTTAAAGTATTACAGATGACGGGTGAAATCAGCTGTTATATTATATTGTTACTCGCGTACGTATGTAACGTATATTGTAAAACTCAATTCTAAAAAAATTGTACCCATATCAACATTTTAATGTCCCTCAAAATACACGAATCGAGAAAGAAGACATTTTTGATTTGAAAACTTCTATAGCGACTTTGGGTATTTTTTTTTTTTTTGTAGAGAGGTAAATCGCCGTTTCGCGTCACGTCACGTAACGCAACATGTTCGCTTAGACCGGTGTGTTGATTATGTATACCCCCTTATACACATATATATACTTGTGTATAGTATATATGAAGAACAAGGACCGATGAAAATGCAATATTAATTTTTTGGGTGTAGTAAGTGAGCACTGACCATGGTCCCCAGAACACGTTTTCGGGTGTCATTAAAAACTTTATATACAGGGTGATTCACGACAAAAACTTCGGGAGCGCATAAATTTTGTTGGGTGCAGTAAGTTAGCACTGATCATTTTCCCCAGAATAAAACATAAGAAAATAAATAATAGTTTAAAAACTAAAAAAATTCGCTTTAAAAGCAAACCGAACTAAAAATTTTAAAATAATTGTAATTATTTTATTTATTTATTAACGAGGTAATAAAATGATAATAAAATCCTGTAGTTAATCAATATTCATTTTACATGCTCTAAAATTCGCATAGAAGTTTTCACTTCTATTGTGTGGTCATATGTACACCCAATTTTTCTTTTATAATATATATTTTCTAACAACTGGTTTCGGAATCTACAAGTCCTCCTGGAAATGTGAAACTGCTTCAGCAGAAACCGAAGAACAAACAAAACCGCAGTAAGGTGAAAATCAACTATTGATTCAAATAATTACCATCAGAAACCTTTTCAAAATAAACGCAACACTGCCTATAACACAATGACGCAATGGTAGGCCTGCGCAGGCGCACGATTGTTACTACTCCAGTTCCAGAATACATAATGCGAATAGGAATCTGTTTTGGATTCACATTAAAACTAATTATCAACAAGCACCACTTGAAAATATTTGATTAATATACTCTATCAATGGAAATTTGAAGTGGCTCTGTAAATGAACCAACAATTAAAATTAACAAGCTTTATGTTATATATTAATAAAAGCTTTTATATATATATATATAGTTACGTATTCGCTTTTAATTAGGTCTATTAATTGGATTACCGAAATGTAATAGGTTTCATTTACCAGTGTTGTTAATAAATTTTCTTTTATATCGAAGCTAAAGTATTTTTAAATAGATTTTACTAACGTACATAAAGCACTTCATTCCTTAGTTAATATACAGGGTGTACTAAAAGTCCCGCACTGGTTTAATATTTCGTATACAAAGGAAATTTGAAGGTAGATGTGATTGAGGAACCTACTCTATGTAAAAATACTATTTTATTAAGATTTCAAAAAATTTATCCGCCATCTTGGATCCGCCATTTTGAACGTAACTTTGTTTTTTTTAAATGGGAAGGTGGTCATGTGATACATCATTTCGATGTATAATTTCAAGAGAAACCCAACGGTGAAATGTCCACATCCATATCTTTAAGACCTCCACCGTGGTAATATGAAGCTAAATTTTATATTTAAGTGAGTACTCGTATTTCGTTCGCTATGTATAATTTCTTCAAGCCATGCTTGTATTAAGTATATGTCGTATTGAAGATGTGTCATTAATACTGTTTTGTTAATATTTCCAGGTTAGCTGGAATTGCGGAACCTTACCACGTAAGTCTTACCATTTCTCTGTTTAGTTTTAATTATGACTTAAACTAGTTAATGCATGACCCACCTCAAGAGGACACTCAATAACAGCAATAATAATACAACTAGGTAATACATTACTTTGGGCGCCAGTAAATATATTTACACGATACATATTTGTTTAGCTTTGATTCATCCAAGAGTAGATCTTTTTATTGCTCTGGTACTTGCTCTGAAGCCGGGTTTATTTGATGAAAATTGAGGAGACAGTTGTCAGAGGACAACTTACTGGCATAAAATAATTGGCTACGTGTAAACACCTCCGGCCAATTGGCGAGCCAACTGCCCTGCCAGTTGTCCTGAAATTCGATTGTCTCCAGGAGTAGACAGAGGACAATTGACTGGGCGCAGTGAGGCCCCCCACCACTGCTCTGTCAGGATAGTTGTCTAGACAATTGGCGCCGTGTGAACGTTGTGGGGCTGTAGATCTCTCGTTTTGGGCCAGTTTGCCTTTGTCAGTAGACCACGTGTGTGGTTTTAATTGTTTATTTTAAAGTTTTCTATTGTTTACTGGAAAACTATGGCTCCTAAATGGAGTGATGATTTAAATTTTTAATTCGTGGAGCTATAAAAGAAGCATAGGTGCCTGTGGGATCAAAGAGATGAATTATATAAGAACAGAAATGCTCGCGAGACAGCACTTGCTTATTTAACTCTTCCTCGAGAACTTCGCAAGTCTCAGCGATAAATTCCCGACAAACAACCTCACACATTACTTTCAATTCATCACGAGACACAAGAGACGATGCTCACTCCGCCATCTTTCGTCACCAACTGCCGTGGCAATAGTTTCGCCGTGTAAACAAGTTCTCATTCAATTGGACTGGCTTCCGAAATTCACGCAACCGGCCCAAGACAACTGGCCCAGACAATTGTCTTTTCAATTGGCATTGTGTAAATCCGGCATAACATGCAGTGACAGGTTGTCCTAATAGTTTTATTATGTAGAGTAAAAAGAAGATAAAACACACTAAATAAAAAAATGACATTATTGATGTATATGTTTTTATTTTGGTACATGTGTTGCTCCTTTTTTGTCTGTGCATAATGTCTAGTGTTTTTAATATGAACATAAGTTCAATATAAAATTCTATAAGTAGTCCATTTAAGACTCGGGATATGACCTCAGGAAACGCCTCCCGGACCAGACCACTTGTACTTTATGTTTTTTGGGTCGCTGATTCTGAACTGTCAAAACAATCGGATGGAGGATAGTAACCAAGTTAAAGATAATGACAGCATATGTGCATACAATTATTGTGTTGGTATAAGATGCCGAGTTGAACAAACCAATTATTACACATAACTTAACTTAGGTAGTTACTTCATCTGATAGGGAATCAAAAGCACTACAAAAAAGGTGACGTGGACATTTTTCGTTAAAATTTACGGTTTTTGAGTAATTTAGGTTTGAAATTTTCAAACAGCCGCCATTTTGAAACTCATTATTGGATTTAATCATTTATTTTCTCGGCATAAATCATTATTAGGTTAAAAGTCATCCCAAGTTTGCACTCACTCAGTCAAACCGTTCTCTAGTTAAAAATTATTTTGTACAAAAAACAAAATGGCGGATATCCAGAAAACGAAGCGTTTTCGGGTCTGTGTTTATATGAACTTGTTTTCTTATTTAGACCCATACAACCATTCCCCGAAGTTTGGGGCTTTACTTATGGGACACCCTGTATATTTATTGGATAAAACAAATTCTGAAAGCCATTAATTCACCATGATCGTAAAAATTACAGTTATACATTTGCATAGCGTTATTTACCACATGTGTTATGTTTTATAGTATTTAATGGTCACATCAGATTATATTACCATTTATTACGTATTGTTTTATAAATTTCAAGGACATGCGCAACGTGTTTTATGGATCGATTGGTTTGCGGTTTCGTAATGATGTAATCTCTCTGTCATCCTTTTTATCATTCTCTTTTTTTATTATACGTTTTTATAGTTAACGTATTACAGTATCCATTGTTTGAATGCTTTGAATTCATGTAATTGTCTTCTCTCTCTGTGAATTTCAATTGCAGCGCTCACAAAAAGCTGCGTACTAGTTCATTTTTAGTTTAAAGGGCGATGTTTATTTATTTATTTAAATACTTCATATAAAGAACTTTGTAACCTAAAACTTAACGATCTGCGATCTTTTCGTATTTTAGTTACTCTGAATACGGTCCTACGGACTGGAGTGCCTGGTTGTTTGGCTGACAAGTTTATTTTGACCTCCCGATATCACCGCAAAGAGCACTACACTGGATTCCACGTTCACCGTGCAGTACAGAGCGACCATAAGCCATGTTATCCATACGACAGTCTCAGCGATACTAGCCAACTAAATAACATCAACTCCCATGCAACGCTCGGTCAGTTGACGCAACCCGCATGACAATAAACGTGATGTTCGCTGTAATGGTAGTAGCATGTCTATTCTCCCGTAAGACCTGCACTGCACGGTGAACGTGGAATCGATTGTAGAAGAGGTTCCACTTTGCTTGTTGTACCGCTACGTAGAACCGTCGTCTGTACATTACAACGGATATTAGCCGTTGTAAGGCGGAAAAATCGGTTTTTATATTAAATTATAAAATTCGATGTTTTCAAGGCCGGACTTCGGTGAGTGTCAATTGTAGGTCAAAAATACAAGTTAAATCAGAGCAAGGCTTATCTCCCAAGATGAACCTTGATCTAGGACACGTCAAGAAAGGAAATCTGACTTAGCCTGAAAGTAGCTGAGTTTTGGGGGAATAAAGGAATCCAGGAATTTTATGCATTTGTGGTTTTCATGGTTTAATACGTAGCGCTAAACGCGTGAGTTACGGCCGTGTGAATTTCAAATCATAAAAGGTAACACTACCAAAGTAAACAGGGGTTAAAGTTAAGGGAAAAGTTCAATTTAACTCGAAACTGAAAAAGTCAGATATTTTTGGAATCTACATAAGTAGACGAAAATAAAAGGTTATATAAGAAAAAGTCGAATTATTGAAAATAAAAAAGTTAGCTCAAGTGTCAAATTTCACACACCCTAAAAAGGGAGAAATAATTAAAACTAAAGGTTTTCACTCACAAGAGTTATGAAAGAATGAATAGTTCTGTGTAAAAAAGGGAAAAAAAAGTAAAATTAAATTAAAATAAAATGGTGAGAGTTTTCACGCCTTTTAAAGTAATAAAAGTTGAATTTTTAAATTTAAAAAAAAATAATAAAGTAAAGAGATTTAGGGTTAGATTAACATTGTATTGTTAGGAAACCAGTAACTTAAATATTTTTCGCGTAGTAAATAAAAAACCCCCAAAGAACTTTTTTGCGATTGTAGGCTAAGTCCCAGAAGAGAAAAAATAAGTAAAAATGGTGAAAAGTGTTAGAACTATACAGGTGTTAAAGACAATCGGCGTAAACAAACAAAAAAGACATTGAACGCGAAAGACAGTCGCGGAAGTCGCGGAAAATTGTAAACGTGCCGCGCACGCGTAAATATCACAGTACAGACACGATTCAAAAACGTACGGATAGCCAAGAACAATCTGGAAAATGTGCAAAAAGAAAATTAAGGAAAACTTAAAAGGAAAAAAAGATACAGCGGGAAATCAAAAACAAGTAAGATGCAATGGCCAAAGTGGAAGGGATGAAGTCGCGGTTACAGAAAGGGGCGTCAACGAGCAACCGGATTAACCAGAGAAATTGGTGTTTTCCAGGAAAATGGAAGGAAAAGAAAATAAGAAAATTATATAAAATTAACCAGGGCGAATTTAGACACATTTCAAGACCAAAAAAGTTTATACAAAAGAAAAATTGGCTTAATGAAAAAATGAGGGAAAGGGCATGTAAGAAATGACGTCACGAAGTGTATAAAGGATTGAACGCGAAAAATCCACGGACTTACTCTGGCTTACTCTCTCGGAATCGCTGACTCTCTCGGATTCGCTCGAAAACTCACTCGAGATTCAAATTGTTACGAATGTAGACTTCACGTCACTCTGCAGCAAATATTTTTTCTTCGTTAAACTTAAATAACTTTTAAATATAAACTACAAGTCAGAAGTAGTTCTTCAGGATTAACTCTACGGCCTATCCAAATGAGTTAAAGCAAAAATAACTCTATTTGGCGATACTGAGACGAAATAGGCAATCCTTCAGGACATGATCTTCTAAACGGAACTTCACTTCTCACGAACCAAGGAAGAAATAGGATCAACTGTAACTCTACTAGATTCTACCAGATCTGCTCTTCAAGTACATCTGTAACCATCATATCAACCCAACAACTTTAAATCAGAAAATCCAGGCTACCAGACACAGCATCATATCAGCTCCAGCACCAGCCCATCAACATAGCGGCATCCATCACGGAAAACCGGAGGTGAAAAACGCTGAATTAAGGTCTGTGTAAACGAGAATACGTTGTCCCCCATTTTAATTAATTGCCTGAGTAAATTCAATAAAAATATTTAAAGTACTGGTTGAGATAGGTTAGTGTCAAATTAAATTCAAATCATAAATTAAATAAATGTAAATTCGATATTCCCTAAAGTTAAATGTAAATAAATTAAATTCAAATAAATTAAAATTAAATTGATTATAAAATTAGACTGTCTGCCAAGCCTATTAGAAATTAGAATTATAGGTTTAACATTAATATTGAATAGAAATCATATGTACAAGCAGATGGTGAGAAAAGCGAGTTGTTTATGTTTAATTTTGAAAAGGTTTTGATTTTGAATTTTGAATAAATTAATTATTAATTTTTATACTGAAATACTGAGAGTAATCAATTACCTGTTTATGGTTATCCATTCATGATAATTTCCTTTATTAGAAATAGTATAATAAATGTGTTTAGCTGTAGAAGTAATCAAAGCACAAATAAGGTAAGTTATAAGGGCTGTTCCACTGTTCTCATTTCCCTGAGATCAAAAATAATCAAGAGTTCTCGTAAATTAAATTCAGAGCTAGTAAACTTATTAATTTCTGGAAGCTATTTTAAAGTGTTAGAGTCAGTCGAAATACTTATAGAAATAGGTATCAGACACCCAGTTGCATCACCTAAGCTAAAGATAAAATTTTGGCTAAAGGCTTCCAGTAGGTGTTGTAACTTATTATACAACAAAAGAACGTCAGCACGCGATTGTTCGTTGTTTAATTGGCTCCCGAACGTGGAGCAGAACAACGTCAATAGGTGTTCCGTTGTATAATTGGCGTCGCAGCGTGGGGCCAAATAAAAACAAATTTGCGCTCGCTACGTTAGCACGCGATTATACGTTGTAACATATAAATAATTCGACCAAGCGGCCGAACCACTCACTTGATATGAGCAAATTTCCAAAATTATGTTTATAGGCCTATGTTTTAGGGTTTCAACCAACAATTTGGGAAATAAGTGTATTCATGACGGTGCTGAATACCTGCAAAATTCTTCGCACGCCATTCCGCACATTGGGAGTATTTTCAATGCACAATGCATTGCGTGCTTCGCACGCCAACCCCATGGTAGAATCCACCTCATGGCTCTGAACTGGGTAATTTTATGGTATTTTACGTTTTTATTGATTTTGAGGGAACCGAGCGAGCTATAAGGTCGCGTAAAAAATAAAAATGTGCAGAATAACATCCTTCATTGATATTTTTAGAAAAAATCTAAAAAAAATCCATTCTCGTAGGAAAAATCTCAAAAAATAATTACTTCCGGTCAAGAAATGTGCTTCCGTTGTTGGATTTTTTTTTTTGCTAAAGAACTCGTCCAAGCGACGTAGACAACCAACATGTGTACCAAATTTGGACCAAATCGGACTTAAAGTGCGGCCGCTAGAGTGCGAACACATCTATACATATACACATATTTCCTTATATATAATTCTGTAAGCAAAATTTTAAATTCAAAATTGAGGGAATTTGGTAAATAGGAGGATGATGGGACAGGTGTCAAATTAAAGGTATCGATTCAAGGAACGAGGGAAAAATATAAGTTTTTTTGTAAAATTAAAAACTAAGGGGTTTTTGAGATCCCCGAAAAACGAAAAATCCCCATAAGGAATACACGGGAATTTAAAAACATACAACAGCTGTTCTGCAGTTTACATTAAAACATTTGGTATTAAATAAATAAATTAAAAACATAAAACAGCTGTTCTGTAAAACAATTATATTTTTAAATATAATTGAAGTAAATTATATTTTAAAATAAAATCTGCTACTTATTAACCTATAAAAGATACACGTTGACACACACACATAGAGAAACCTTATAAGTGTGATTTTTGGAAGGATGGCTGTCCTTAACTCTTCATACATTTATATTAATATCATAAAGAGGTAAGTTTGTTTGTTTGTTTGTATGTAGGGAGTAATGTCTGGCACTACTGAACCGATTGAAAAAATAGTTTTACTGATAAAAAAACTACACTTTACCTGAGTAACATAGGCTATTCATTTCGATAAAAACCTTTTTTTATTTCAATATTTGTAAATTTAGTCTGAAAAAATTCTTATGTTAGGCCTAGAATGATAAACCAACACATGTATTTACATTTATTACCATAACAATAAATTGAATAAAAGAACAGATAATATATAGCTGCTGTCTGTTCCAATATTTCCATTAACAGCTGATTTCAAAATTATTTTTGTACTTCTAGATTTTAGGTTAGGGTTTTAAAGTGTACACCTGAGCCTTGCTGGTTCTTTTAACCATTATTATAACTGCTGTTATGAAATATAAAAAATAATTTGATTTGAACAGTTATCATTATTTATTATCTTAATTTTGAGGTTATTATTATTAATCATATAACTTTATTATAAATAAAACATAACATTTGTTTTTAGAAGGTTCCATTCGGGGTTCGCGTGCGGAGCACGCAGAGGTCTCCCCTAGTATATATATATGATTTTTAATGACCATGATCGATGTTCATTTACTACTCCCTACCTTGGGTCTTACCATAAGGGCCACTGCAATAGCTCATTTTTCCTATGGAAATTCGCTAATAAACTTGAAGTGTCTGTCGATGATTTCGAATTGAATGTTTTTTGTCTAAGCTCATATGGTTGTTCATACTTTACCAAAACCTAAACATGTATTTTTCTCCGTCTGTCTGTTTGTTCGGGCTGCAATCTCCGGAATGGCTGAACCAATTTTGACGAAACTTTCATTTGCATGTAGAGGACTTTTCAGATTCTAGTCTGGGCTACCTGTTATCCGGAAAATATTCAGGGTTCCCATTTAAAAATCGATAAAATGTAAAAATCATAGACAAAATGATTGGTTTTGAGAACAGGCGTGACACAAATTATTTGGATCGAATGCCTAACACTTTGACAAGATCGTCTGTGTTTTAATTTACTGTAATTACTGGTTAAACCGTTAAATATGTATCAAAACAGTGTACAATATACTCACAGATGTTAAATACACCTCAAAACTTGACTTGTAATCGTTATGTTCGTTCGGGGTTTTTTTTAGCGTTTATTGGTGCATAGCTAATAATTTACATTGCCTTTGTCATAGATCGATTTTAACAAAACTGACTGTACTTTTTCGAACCATGAAACTCGGATCTAAATTGGTTTTATTTCGAGTAATGGTAAAGTAGAATGTTTACCCAATATTGTAAATATGTCTTATTGTTTATTTAATGACAACTGCGAGCTAAGCTGGTGTGTATTAAATCTTTGACCGAGTGCGCTCCGCTTGTGTAACTTACTTCCAGGAGCAGTTAAATCTGTTTCATAAATTACTTAGGACTTTCTTGTTATACTATTAGTTCTGTGAACACTAGACCATGCTCGTTGAAATAACAAATGTAGTTTTGAGCTTAGGTTAAAAATAGTGTGCCAGTAAGGAAGTAAGCAGAAGGTTTAGCCAGTGAAACATTATTTTGCAATTCCCGCGATTCCGTGGTTTCTAGTTCTCGGTTTTTTTCTTTTCTTGAACTATAACTGCTGAAGATTTTCTTTTAGGGGGTATTGTGTTTTATTTAGGTTAATAATCCGTAAGGTAGCTACAAATATCGCGTTATTGAGGGAAAACATAGAATTAAATATTTACATACTTAAATAACTAAAACTTAATAATGTATTTACAGTTCCATATCATATTCCAATATTATAAATCATGAAAACAAACGATGTTAAAGCGTCGTGATAGTGATCTCAACCCATGTACCAACACTTCACTCGCTGTCCAACGGTAATTTTTTGTATGTCCTTTATCGTCGCGAGGTTTCATTTGTTTCATCTCATTTTGTAATTCAAGTAAACCTAAGTCAAATACTTTTATAATATAATAATTTACAATTACACAGTTCAATTCTTTGATTTATCCTCTACACTTTCTTATAATAATATGTAATTTTTGGCCAAAGGGTATGTATTCCAAAATTACTATTCACAACAGACCTAGTTTTGTTAGCAGTCTTGTAGTATTAACATAAAAACTGATATTTTCAAAATTAGAAATTTGAAATTGATAAGTATTTTTATACAGTTCTATTAAGAACTAAATTAGGAAACTTTTTTATATTTATGAAAAAAATTACAAAAAATGTTTACTACTTTTTATGTATGCATAAAGTTAAACTTTTTCCTTTTTTTACTGAATTTTACTTCAATCGTTTTTTTACTGGCATATATGAATTCTTTGAACCTTTATCTACAAAGAAGGTATGGAACCCTTTTGAATTGGTTTAGAATAAACTTATAAAAACATGGTTGAAAGACAAAAACTTGGACGTTTTTTTGCAAATTTGAAGTTTACGGCCAATTTGTGAGCTTACCGTTAGATACGAAAAAAATCAAGAATAAAATTTAGTTGAAAATCTAATTTGCTACTGGCAAAATGTTATTAGTTTTTAAATTCGACTTACGGTTAAGCCAAAAACTGGCTTTGGAATAAAGCTTGCACTGAGAGAAACGGTTCGGCCGCCATTTTTATTTTATTTAAGGGGTTAAAAATGAAAAATGGAAAACGCCGTATATATACATCGCTCGGCCTAGGAATAAGGAATATTCATGCAAAAAATCATCAAAATCGGTAAAAGCGTTTGGTCATAATTGTGAGACAGACACACAGACATACAGACACACAGACGAAATGCCGAACGGTCGAGTTAAAACGGAGACCTCGCTTCGCTCGGTCAACCAAATGGGTCAAGTGACCCTGCCTTGGTGCCTGATGGAATAAGGGTTTTACTTCGGCTCGCATTAGAATGCCGAAGTATTGAAATCATGCGATGATGTTGTATGTGTCTGTCTGTTAACACGATATAAGCACTCACAGACGTCGTAGAAAACTTCTGGTGGTACCAAAATCTTCGTAATTTTATTGCGGAGAGTTGAAAAGCTTTTGAGCTTTCTAGCGTGAGTCACGTTTTTGGGTCAAAATTTTGAAACTATTTTGTTAAAATTATGAAAATACATCTTGGAGTATCGTTTTATATGTTTTATTTGGTAAGAAAACCCCATTTTGAGAGTTAAAAAGTCGTATCGTTTCGGGGTCACGTTTTTGGTTCAACATTTTTGAAAATACAGTTTGGTATATCGTTTTATATGTTTTTGGGGTACGGGAAAACCGGTTTTGACAGTTAAAACGTCGTAGCGCGTCGGGATCACTAATTTGTTCACTAAATGTAACAAATAAAATGTAATTTTTAACTTTAGTTTTCTTTCAATTCGTGTGTTCAATTCGTCTCGAAAAAGTGTTCCAACTTTTCGCTAGTTTTCTTTTGTAAATACATTACGTATGGAAGATCAATAATAAATAATTGTGTTATTTTAATTTATTTGGTAATAATATTGATTATCTTAGTTTTGCGTAGCCTGATTCATATGTAATGTGTGTGAATTGTGTGTGTGTGTGAGTGCATGTATGATTGGGTGTGTTTAAAATCTATATAATTATGTAAATCAACCATTTTTATATTAAGGGGGCACTCCACCTTTAAAAAAATGTTCTTAATTTTTAAAGCAAACCTAATTATTTTTATGTTTTATAATATGAGTGTTGGTTATAGTTACTTTTCCATAAGTTTTGGCCCCCACCCCCATCCCCCCGGAGGGGGGGCGGGTTAATTTTTATGGATTTAATTAGGCTTCACTGTGGCAGACATAACTCAAGTTGTATTTGAGATAGCCTCATATTTTTTTTTATTTTGAAGAGGGCATTCCATTCTACAACCTGCAGTATGGATATTAAATTATATAAAATATTTCTGTAAAAAATATATTATTAAATTTTTTATAAAAATTTTAGTAAAATCTTGTTTTAATCATTTCTTAAAATCTTTATTATAGGAACTAATGTATATCCATACTACAGGTTGTACAATGAAATGTCCTCTTCAAAATTAAAAAAAAAATTATGAGGCTATCTCAAATACAACTTGAGTTATGTCTGCCACAGTAAATGAAAACGTGAGAAACAAAACTTTCGAAAAACTGCCTAGAAAAAGACTCAGTTATTTGGAGAATATACATGTACGTGTTTCGTTTTTAGATAAAATAAACTAATTATAAGCATATTATCTATACTTATTATATATCAAATTGTTCAGAAAATCACAGGAAACAAAACTAGGTGACATTTATTTACTTTTTTTTTATTTTTATCAATATTAAGGTGGAGTTCCCCCTTAAATGTAAAACGTTCCATTTTGCTATTTATTTTAATTTAATTTTATGTTTAGTATTATTCTTCTTTTTTTTTTCTTTTTAATTGTTCGCCATATTTTTATTTCAGTTAATTTTTAATTTATAATTTTTACATTTTCTTTTAATTTGATTTTTTTCAAACGTTTAATGTAATATTGTATTTTGTTTTCCTTATAGTAATATAATTAATGCTCAATGAGGTTAGGGAGTAGAGAGGGTTAATTTCGCACCACAATTATCTATGTACTATCTCGCTCTCTCTCTCTCTCTCTCTCTCCCTCTGTCTCTCTCTCTCTCTCACGCATACACACACACCCCAGTACACACTGACCTTAATTCAACTTACAACAGCCAATAGTCAATTGCATGCACATATTGCTGTCTGACAAATTACCGTCGGCGCATAATTACTGCGCACGCATTTTGTTTTAGCAACATCCACATTTCTCGTTACTATAAAACCCTTGAATATTATTAGCCTCTACGACATACGTATTTACCGTTTTACGATTTAGCTAAATTCTGTCCTACGTAGAATGCCCGCTTACCTAGCAAATATCACTGTGGCTACTTCTAATGTAAGTGCAAAAAAACGTAAGAAGAGTTTCTGTTATGCTTTACATAACATCATACGAACTAAAATGTTTACCAAAACTTTTACGTCCACACATGGAATACACTTCAGGAAGAATCAAATTGGTTGGCAGCCATTGTCCAGTTGTCAAAATAACAAGTCGTGTTTAATAAATACAATGTGTGGCGGCACTTTCTTAAACAAATAAAAGAGCTCTGTGGCTACAAAATCACACTGATTTGAATAAAAACCCCGAACCACAAAACAAGGAACAAATAGGCTACAAAAACTAAACAACTAAATTGTAAGATATGTTTAATACGTTACACTTATGCACATTTCGATGACATGGTAGTGTTAAAACCCTCTGAGGATGATGACCATGTCATTGGAAGGTACATAAGGGTAACGTATTAAATATAACTTACAATTCAGTTGTTTAGTTATTGTTTTTGTTCCTTGTTTTGTGGTTCGGGGGTTTTATTCAAATCAGGACACTTTCTTGTCTTCAGGTGTTATTATTAATTGGTGTGTGTGAATAGGTGAAGCTTAGGAGTGTACCATGTGACCAATGTATATATAAAGAGTGTCCCAATAAAACCTGATACTTTTTAACAGCTGTTTCTAAGCTGTTATTTATTTAGACTATTGGTTGTTGCAACAATTTAGAACACAGCCGATGCCATTTCAGTAAACATGGAGCAGTGGATAGTTCAACATCGTGCTTTTGTTGTAATAATGTGTTTGGTTTTAGCTGTTTTAGACTGTTGATTGTTGCAACAATTACGAACACAGCTGATGCCATTTCAGTAAACATGGAGGCAGTGGACAGTTTAACATCGTGCTTTGGCTATCGAAGCTTTTCTTTAAAATAATGAGTCTGTGACTGCAACGCAACGTTTATTTCGTAACAATTTCCATGATTGTTCCTCATCGTGGTGCTTTGACGAGGAAAACGGAAATTTCCTTGTTTGCTGGATGGTTTTCCCTAGGATTCTCTCTTGACCAGTAACGACAATTTTGCTTGTTTACGTTACCACTTGGCTCAAAATGAGCTTCATCAGACATTATTAAACGTTTCGAAATGTTTTCGTGATTAATTAGGTGCAATAATCTTTCACAAAAAATAAGACGTAATTCATGTTCAACAGGGTTGAGTTTCTGTGCAACTGCTAACTTGTAGGGATGAAAATTCAAACCAAGATGTAAAATTCGTTGTAAATTTGTCTTTGAAACTCCAGATGGTTTCCAGATTGGTCGATTTGGGGTTTGCAGAACAGATACACGCGCATTTTCAACATTGCCTTGAGTACCTACAGATCTAGGCCTGCCAGGTGGATTTACTGTTAATGCGGATGCACTAATTCTGAAATTGTTTATCCATCTTTTAAATAGTATTCCTACAAGGAACAGCACCGTGACGAGGGGCATGGAAATTGTTACGAAATAAACGTTGTTTAGCAGTCACAGACTCGTTATTTTTAAGAAAAGCTTCGATAGCCAAAGCACGATGTTGAACTGTCTGTTTACTGAAATGGCATCAGCTGTGTTCTTAATTGTTGCAACAATCAACAGTCTAAAACAGCTAAAACCAAACACGAACAAAAATCCAAGATAGTCTTTTGTTACATATTATAAATAAAACAACTGATTTGGATAAAAACTTGAACATCATTTTAGATAGGGCCTACAATCAACCAAAACACGTTTATTTGCATCCAATTTGGCAAAATCAAAATCAAGTAATTAATTATTCTTCACAACCAAAAGTTTATTTTTACTTTCTCCACCCTATAAGTAGTATCTGGAGAAAGTATTGTTTTCGTCCAAATTTTCGAATTTGAATGTTTAGTGGAATTATCCGTTTTGGTGCTCCCTGAACCCCAAAAAATTGTTTAGTGGAATTATCTGTGTTGGTGATCCTTGAACCCAAGAATACTTTTACTGGAATTATTTGTTTTGGTGTTCCCTCAACGCAAAAAAAAGTGTTTTTTGGTGATGTCTGTCCTTGTGTCCGAGTGTCTGTGTGTCTGTTAGGATGTGTACAGAGCTGGAGACCATACCAACGGTCCGATTTTTATGAAATTTGGTATGTAGGTGTGTACTTTAATATCTCCAGAGATTTTTGAATTTTTTTTTATTTTAAGGGGTTTTACCCCCCCCCCCCAAAAATGGCCATGAAACGAGAAAAATCTAAATTTCTCAAAAACGACTCTAACGATTTTGATAAAATTTTACTTGTTTGTCGCCCTTAATGTACCCTACCATATTTGAAAACCCGGATCTTTCTAAAAATTCTCGTTTAGCTAATAATAACAATAATAACTGATTTTCGAGAGTTCTTTGACCAAAAAGGGGTTGTTTTTCAAAATGTTTCAAAACCAATTTTCGTGCATCTATACAGGCCTAATTGACATGTTTGGTTCAAATTTGTTCGAAATCGATCGAATAGTTTTAATAATAATAATAATTTGTATAAGTTAATATTTTGAATGAAACTAATCTGAAACTTAATAAGGATGTGTATTACATACAAACTAGCTGACCCGTGCGAATATTTAGCAAGTTCGGAGTAGGCCTACATTTACCTGATTTAACACGTTGATTTAATTCAGTTAATTAAGTTTATTTATTTACATTGGTTTATAAATAACAGTTTCCCTATACAATCTTACAGTGTAAACAATCTAACCAACAGCTGTCATGCTAGTTAAACAGATGGTTAGTAGATGGCGCCTTTCATTAGGAACATACAGAGTATAATATAAAAGTTTTTTAAACCAATTTTTGTTATTAAAACATGAATTTTAACCTTTTTGTCTATTTTTCCCGTGTAGTGGTTAAGGAAAGCTTTAAAATGATGCCTCATTCATGTAATTTGATGATGTATTAAGGGAGTTATGGCGTACCGACAAAAAAATAGTCATGAGAAATAATATATGCGATAATATTTTCCATGGTATGTCCTACTTTTGCAATTTTAAATAACCACCTCCTATGCTACTCTTGGGAAGGTATAAAGTTTCAACTGGGAGAAAGTATGTGGCAGTTATCTGGTACCGTTTATTAGATTAGTGAAAAGGCTTAGCTTGTTGTATTATAAGTCAAACATCAGGTGTTACATATTATATTGTCTCCTTTAGTTTGTTTTTTTATTGAATGTTGATTGTTTAAATATTAATTGAGAAATTATAAAGCATTCCGCAATTCGAACTATTGGGATTGGTTTTATGTCTATCCCTGTCTTACATTAGCTATGTATGGGACACCGCTCGATTGTCGTTTACGTAACATATCTGAGTATACAATGATCTGTTTGCATTGGCTTCTCAATGGGTCGCCGCAGGGGTTGCTGAGTGGATCGAGCAAGGCTGGAGACCCTAGTCTTGAAAGCGGCTAGATCATGAAATAGAGTCACATGAAGCAAAAACTATTGCAGGTAAAAAAAAAAAACGGTGTCAGAAACTGGCACATACTTTCTTACAAACATATTTAAATTATTAAACAGATTCACTGTGAATTCATTATTGTAGGAGGGGTAGGAGAGGTGATTTTAAACTAGAATATTAACTAATAAATAGTATTATTATTTGTTAGAGATAAAACTATTACTTTCTCACTATACTATAATATAAAGAAAGTATAGTGTTCGCAAAAAAATCAATGTTGAGATTTTGTGGAAATATCCGTTTTGGGACCCCCTGAGTCCAAAAAAGTTTTTTTTTACAAAATGTCTGTCTGTATGTCTGTGTGTATGTCTGTATGTACACAAAGCTAGAGCGAAAACTATTCCATCGATTTCGAACAAATTTGCACCAAACACGTCAATTAGGCCCTTAGGCTATAGATGTACGAAAAAAGGTTTTGAAAATGTTTGAAAAAAACCTTCTTTATGACCAAAAAAAACCCCAAAATCAGTTATTATTATTATTATTAGCTAAACGAGAATTTTTAGAAAGATGTGTTTTTTTTTGCATATGGTAGTGTAGATTAAACGCTACAAATAAGACAAATTTTATCAAAATAGTTATAGGCGTTTTTTTTATAAAAAAATAACAGATTTTTTGGGGGTTTTTTTGCCAAAATGGGGGTTGTTTTTCCAACATTTTTCAAAACCGTTTTTCGTGTAGATAGGCCTACTTTACATGTCTGGTGCAAATTTGTTTGAAATCGATCGAATAGTTTTCTCTCCAGCTTTGTATACATACAGAAAGATAGACATTTCGTAAAAACCACTTTGTTGTGCTGAGGGGATCCCAAAACGGATACTTCCACAAAAATCTCAACATCGATATTTTTTTTGCGATCAGTATACTTTCTCTATACTGTAGTATAGTGAGAAAGTAAAAAGTTCATGAACAAGACAAATTTAATTTGGAATTCAATGTTTAACTCTTTCAGGACTAAGAAGTGATAAAATTTGAAAAAATATATATTTCTTAATTTTTTGATTAACTAAGGTTGGTTAGTAGAAAAACATTTTTATTTTTTTTACTGTTTTTTTTTTTAGTAAATATACATATATATTACACTAGTAAAATTATGCAAAACAGCCCCAGCCGGATACCAGATGTCTAGTCACATCCGTCAGCTTGGAAGCGCGCCAACCACCGTTTGCTTTACTTCAGCCCTCCTACCCTAAAACCACAGATATGATTAGATATCTGGTCTCCCTGGCCTAGATTCGAACCCACCATCTTATGATCAAGAAGACGCAACCTTATCCACTAGGCTAAGGCTTCATTAAAGAAAACTGACAAATTAACAATACTTCAGTTACCTTACTATCGGTATAAATATTACGTGTATAGTAAAAGTAAAATAAAATATAGTTAATCAGCACCATCTAGGAGTGGTTATATTAAGTTTGCTTGGTTGCTCTTAAGTTTGAATCTGTATAATTTGTATACGTGAGAGGTTTATAATAATAACTTAGTTAAGTTCTTAGGTTCTTATTAAGTTAAGTAATTAATTTAAAACAATACGCTACCCTTTTAATAAAAAAATAATGACAAATGAAAAACTAGAACATGTTTTAAAAATTTGGGAAATCACACCATATAAATTGCCAATTGGAAGCAAGCACTAGCCAAGCAAGTCCTGCTTTCTGGTGGAATTTGTTGAAACTAGGTGTAGACCTGATGTTTTACAAAACTGCAATGGTACTCTAGAGTACACCCAGGCCTTAACTTGTAAACTTGTAGATAAAGCCACTGTTACTTTTTATAAAGACAGTTGAATTGGGTGGTACTAAAAGTACCGTCAGTACTCAAAGGGTTAAACTGTGAAAAGTGTCTGAAGAAATATATAGGCCAAACCAAAAGAAGCATGAAGATCAGAACTAAGAACATTTTTTTTATTTAAAGTACAGTAGGCCAGAAAAATCTGCGATGGATAGGCGTTGTTTGGATGAAACCCGTCATTTTAAAATATAAAACTCTGTATTATTGAAAAATGTAACTAAACTTAACAAAACAGATGGCTGGGAAACTTTTTATGCTAACAGTATAGTGAGAAAGTAAAAAGATGTTAATTGTATAGAATAATTGACTGATTATAAATTTGCAAAGTTGTTTGCTAAGGTAATGAATGTAAATGCATTCAAGAAATAGTATAAACCACCATCTAAAATTGCTTTGCTAAACTTTAGATTCAAATTATCTGTTTTATGTGTTACAGGGCTCGGGGTGAACCCCGTATTTTGACCATTTTCCTACTTTAAAATCAATACATTTCAAAGTGGTATGATGGTACACTGGAATTTTTAATGCTCCAGCTATCGTAATTTTAGCTGTAAGTTGATTATGACTCAGTCAGTCAGGACGCCATCTTGTATATAAACAGATAACGACATTCCACCATAAATATGTATTACTTTAAATTAATCCACTAAAAATTGCCCCATCCCCAGTTATTTATAACTTGAATCCCATTAAATTTGCTAACATTACTATTCCACGGACCAATATTCGTTCAACTTTAAAGAACTGAACAAATCTCCTACCCATTTTCCAACTACAAAACACAGTTATTACCATTGCCATTCAATCTCTACATTTCAACAACCCCACCGCGTGAAGTTGATGCTTCCATTCAGAAAGTTTAATTGAAACGCGTTCGATTCCAAAAGATAGAACTTCGCAATAAATCTTGCATTGAAGTCTCCATATGAAAGAACCCCCGACAACCGAAGGGTTAATGGAAGCTTGGAAGCTCGAACAAGATCGATGGCTATGAGAAGCAAGCTCTTGTATAACATGTGTAAGGTATCATACGGTATGAAGGCTGCACAATACAGATCATATTTCATGGCTCAATCAGTAAGGCGTGTTGTATGGAATTTATTAGCATGGTTTAGCGTTACAGAGTGTTCCAGAACTCTCTAAAGATAATTATAGGTATTGTTTCTGGGGTGAAGAAAAGTCACTATATCATGATTAAAATATCTGAAAGTATTTAATTTGTATGCAGCCATTCTTTGTCATTATTTGTTAATAAACTTTTTTAAACTAATTGATATATTAAGTTGAAATTTTGCTTAGAGTTTTATAACATACTAGGAGAAAAAACTTCGTGCCTCGCACGCCAAACCAGTTGGGACCTTTTATACACATAATCATGTTATGTTTTCTTTATAATAAAGGTGTAGGATTAATAATAACCCCAAAGCTAAGATGGTAAATAATTTTAAATGTTCAAATCAAATTATTTCGTACATATTATAACAGCAGTTGTTTTAATAAAGGTTAGAAGAACCAGCAAGGCTCAGGTCTACACTTTAATAAAAACCTTACCTAAAAGTTATAAATACAAATAATTGCTTCAAAGTTTGAAATCAGGTGTTAATGGAAATATTAGACCAAACAGCTGATTTGTCTGTTATTTTATTCAATTGGTTGCTATGGTAATGAATGTAAATACATTCAAGAAAAATGTGTTGGTTTAATAGACTAGGTCTGACCCAAGATTTTTTCCGACTAAATTTACAAATATTAAAGTAAAAAAATGTTTTTATCAAAATTAATTATATTCTTACGTTATTCAGAGATAGTGAAGCTTTTTATTAGTAAAACCATTTTTTCAATCGGTTCAGTAGTTCCATAGATTACCCCCTACAAACAAACAAACAAATTTTACCTATTTATAATTTTATTATAATTACTTGTTCGGACATTTGCCATTATTTGTGTGTTAAATAATCAAACACGACGTTTCGGGAATACAAATCAATTCCCGTTCTCAAGTGACTAAAACTAACGCACATAAAAACTCTCAGGCCAGTTGTCAGTTTATCTTAAACCTGTAAACTAGACGCTTGCAATCAATTGCGTGTGCTTAGTGTATGAATTGTGTTGTGTATGTGTTTGGTGTGTTTGACTTCTCAGTCTTAGCTCTGAGATCCAGCATGTAGATATTTAAGGTTAGAAATAATTTATAGTTTTACTTTGTTTACCCTTACATAGGCCTAGTTGCCTAGTTTTTATGTACCGTTAGTTTTAGTCACTTGAGAACGGGAATTGTTTTGTATTCCCGAAACGTCGTGTTTGATTATTTAACACACAAATGATGGCACAGGCGATGATAACCACCCAGGTTTTTCGCCTTTAAACCCAAAAAAAAAAAAAAAAACAAAAAAAAAAAAAACAAATGATGGCAAGTGTCCGAACAAGTAATTATAATAAAATTCAACATCCATCATTAATAAACAATAACTATTTATAATATTAGTGTGAAAGACCTAACTACAAAAAATATTAGTTTTTCCCCCAAAAATCCAATCAAAATGAAGTCTGTTTAATAATGTAGAACATCTCGATAAAACCTTTAACTTACTGAATATTGACCAGAGACAAAAATAAAAGAAGTTTTTTAATGGCAACAAAAATATTTTTAATTTACAATAACTTCATTTGTTTACATTTAAGAAGTTAATGTATCAAATTTCTCTAGATTCAAGGGAATATATAATCCATATTTATTGCTTTCATGGTGTTGGTAATAAAGAAAAATTATCATTACTATAGTTTGTCCAAACCGCCGTGTGCCCTGAAGTAAAGTCGACCATGCGCTCCCCCACGCGCACCCCCACTCACACGCGTTGTACGGCCTACCTGCCGCTAATAGTTCTTCTATGAATCACCAACTAGACCTAGTGCTACAAAATCACGTTTTCTAACTGTTAACTTCACTTAATTTTTACTGTAATTACTGAACTCTAAATATTATTCCTCGCAAAATGAGTCCAAACACGGTACAATTGTGGCAACTCTAAGCGGTTTTACGGTCATTAGGTTACAAAATCATAAATTTGACTTCTTAAAATTGGTTATTGACATTTTATTAGCACGATCACAGTAACATACATAATTACAGTAATTCTAGAAGTGATTTCAAACATATGCAAAAAACAAAGAAACTAAATCAGAATCAACATAACGGTTAACGTATACTAAGAGTAAAATAAAAATAATTACAAATTAATTTTGCAAAGTTACTGTACAGTAACTAATAAATCAATTATAGTGTCTAAATAAAGTGGCGTAAGATTTACCTGTTATTATTTGTATTCTGTCCACAACATCGTGAAACAGCGTCACAACTCTGCAAAAAAATGTTTTACATGTTAGTTACCAATCACAGACGTCTCCAGACATTCACTATAAACACAATATGTAGATATATCGATAAGCCTACTATTAAGTGGAATAAAGTAAACTGTTTTATTATTAAAATTAAAAATAGTGCTTTAAAATTAGACGGAAATATTTTTGGGTTATATTATAAAGCTAAAATCCAATTTTAAAATCAGAAAGTTTGATTAAAATGAACTTTTATTTATAAATATAACTAGAGGAAACCCTTGCGTGCTCCGCACGTCAACCACATTGGAACCTTATATACACATAATCATAGAAGGTTTATGTTTTCTTTATAATAAAGGTGTAGGATTAATAATAATAACCCCAAAGCTAAGATGGTAAATTAAATAACGCTAGTTCAAATCAAATTATTTCGTATATTTTATAACAGCAGTTACAATAAAGGTTAAAAGAACCAGCAAGGCTCAGGTCTACACTTTAATAAAAACCTATCCTAAAATTTAGAAATACAAATAATTGCTTCAAAGTTTGGAATCGGCTGTTAATGGAAATTTTGGAGCAAGCAACTGTTTTATATGTTATTTTTTCAATTGGTTGCTACGGTAATAAATGTAAATACATTCGTTGGTTTATCAGTCTAGGCCTAAAGGTTAGGACCTTAAATTTTTTCGACTAAATTTACAAATATTGCAATAAAAAATGTTTTTATCGAAATTAATTACAGCCTATGTTACTCAGGGATGGTGTAGCTTTTTATTAGTAAATCTTTTTTTTTTTTTCAATCGGTCTGTAGTTCCAGAGATTAATCCCTGCATACAAACAAACAAATTTTACCTCTTTATATTATTAGTATAGAAAATGAGTGTTTGTTCCTTTGTCCTTTGTTGTAATAAAAGGAAATGTCCCAGTTAAGAGAAAATAATAGGAGAATCTTCCTCCTCGCTCCGTCAAATGTGTCTAAACGCATGAGCAGTGCGTATCAAAATGGTTCCCCTTTTCCGACTCCAATCAGCGGTTGAGAAAAAAGAGAGGGAGAATAATTTCTACTCTCTCAGTCGCATACGTCATAGACAGTCTACGCGCATGCTCCACTTGTACTGAGTTAATACGTAGCATAGGGAACAGTAGACGCTTGCGTATTACTGTGCATTAGCTGAACACGTTTTAATATTTATTTATTTTCGTAGAAGTATTTAAGCTAATGGACGAAATCAGCAGTAGTATATTTGCATCGTTTATTGTTTTCAATTCTTTTTGTTTACTTCTTTCTTTAAAAGAAACTAAGTAGACCTAAAAACAACCACTTTATCCAACTGAGTCTACGCCGTTAGGGGTTTTCAAGTGTACCGAACCTACAATTTAATATTTTTCTCAAATATTTTAACTATTAATTCCAAATATTTTAAATTTAGTCGTTAATTTCTATCTTAGACTTTGTATTAATGGAAATTAATAAATAAAAGAAACTTATCATTTAATTAATAAAGATGTGCTTCAATTAAATTCAATGTAACCATTTATTTCCTAATCCTGAAGTGATAAAATCGTCTATAATTCATCCCAAAGTGGACTACATAAGCCAGCACAGAGTGCCGTATAGGAATCGGATTGCAGTGGTCACACGGGCGTGTTGAGCACGCAACACGCATCAAAGCAACGCAGTGTTGAACCGGTTAAAGACAAGAAGGGTTCAAAGAGAAATGTGTTAGCAATATTTCTCGTAATCACAAGAAGTTCTTCTAAAGAGTCTTTCCCAAGATGCCGTCAGAAAAGTAATAGCTCCAAGGAGGGAATCCAATCTTCGCATAACAACAATACAGCAAAGTTCGGTCGCCATGGTAACGGGTTAGAGACAATGCCGCTTCGAGTTTATCCATTGTTTCAATAGACAAAGCCACTTACTTATGAGCAGGTTGACAATAATAAGCGCGATGCAGTGAGACACATAATGCCTTATTAACCCAGCTTTAAGTGTAATAGTGTCAGGTGTGTGGTTGATTTTACCGATAAAGATAAGACTAGCATTAAAGACAGAGATTGGCTCATTAGCGAATTTCCATAGGAAAATTGAGCTATTACAGTGGCTCTTATGGTAATTCCAAGGTCGGAAGTAGCAAATGAGCACCGATCATGGTCCCCAGAACACTTTTTGGGGTGTCATTAAAAATCATATATATATATATTGCAACGATAGACCTTTAGCGACGCTAACTCTGCAACGTCAGACGTGTGCTAGCGTTTTGTCTATCTGTAGGATTTCCCTACTTTGTCACAGAATAAAGATATTATATCACCTACTGGAAGTATAAGACAAATTAATTTTAATAGCCTAGGTGATATAACTCTGGTTAAGATAACTATGCCTATAGTCACCTTTATAAAAAATATTTTATTAAATTCCTTCCAGTTATTGAAGTTACTATTAACTTTAAATATGCTCAGCTCAGTAATTAATTTTAAATTTATTCGACAATCTCTGAGGAGTGAGAACAGTGGAACTTTACTTAGAATAATTAAATTATTTGTGCTTTGTGAAATTTCGTTGGGAATGCCAACTTTGCGGTTT
The DNA here is from genome assembly GCA_018207615.1 of Philaenus spumarius. Lineage (NCBI taxonomy): Eukaryota > Metazoa > Arthropoda > Insecta > Hemiptera > Aphrophoridae > Philaenus > Philaenus spumarius. The sequence goes on from JAGFPH010004278.1 coordinate 34,577, forward strand.
AGCCCTTCGATGTTGATCATACACTGAAGACAACTTATCATATACGATACTTAGATAATAGGAATTTCTTGAACAGGGTAAATTATTTATATTAATTTAAATCAAAAGAAAATTTATTCAATAAAAAACTCAAAATTCTCTGTGGTTCTTTCCACTACAAAAACATAAATTTTAAACTAAATTTACTATTTACATCAATTTTACCACTTTTAGGTAGAACCATTTATTACTTATTTATACTTAATTATTCCTTCTTTTAATATTTATTATTTAATTATTTAATTATGAAAATGATTTTAAATATTTAATTTACAAGACTTATAACTTTATATTTTGAAAAACCTAATTTTACTATCTCAACCCAATTCAATAATTATTTAAATTTAACTCAGGCAATATTTTAATAGGGGACAACGTAACTTTTCTGACAGACCTTTTATTACTGCGACCCTGGACTCTGAACACCTTTCCCAGGAACGTTGATGGAAATACAGCTTCCCTGAAGTCCGGTTATCGTTGGTGCGGTTGAACGTCTCCCGTGGTCTCAGTTTCTGCCTGGTTTGAATTTCCCTGAAGTCTTCTAGCGCCTTCCCTGATTTGGTTTTCGCTTCTTATTCCAGTAGTCCTTCAAAGTCCATTTGGTGTTCCAGTTATCGCCATTACATCAGTCCTGTGATTGTCGTAGACTACGTCATTTACAATGGTTTAGACGCACCTGCTATATAATTAATTATAGCGTAATTCACTTAAACTGTTCAATTGTTTTTTCACTGTCTGTAATGATAACTGATATTACACTGTCTCTGTTCATTTATTTAAATTGTATTTACGTTTGATAGATTTTTATGAAAACTGTTCATTGAAATATTATATTGCATAATATTATAATTAATTAAAACGTTCACTGTTTGATTTGCATATTTAGTATGACTGTCTTTATAAAACACTGCTTCTACATACAAGTACGTTACTTTAACATCGCAGATTCTTCTAACACATATCTTACTAGTAACAAGTCCTCCCAGCGTCTTCCAGAATAGCTAACAATCCAGCGTCTTCAAGTAGTGAGCTCCTAATTCGTAATAACTCACATCTCCCAGTAGTAGGCGAATAATTATAATAATGTTACACGTCTTCAAGTAGTGAGCTCATCCATCGTAATGCGCGTCTCCCGCTGTACTTTGCTTATATCGACTGTTTTGCCGCCTTCCGAGTACCAACTATCTCCCTGCTTTTTCTATCCCTCTTTCGACATCTCGCCATGCAACTTGTATTTCTTTCTACAGTTTTTGGGTTGGTATTACCCCCACTAACTTCTTAGTTCGACATTGCATCCAGCTATTAGCCTCCCCCACTACAGACATTTTATCCTATTGTCTTACGTATTTTCCTTGTAGTTTTCCTGGAACTTCTTTTATGAAATTGCGGTTTTCGTAATCGTATTCCTGGTAAATTTTCCTTTCTTCTCAAACTTGAGTGATGGTCGTACGACGTTTGGTTCGCTTATGGCGCTACATCGCGTTTTTCGCGGTTTTTCCTCGCGAAAACTTTTCTAGTTTTGAAGGAAAATCTTTTTTCTTTTTTTTTCTCTGTTGGTTATCGTTTTATAGTTTACTAGCCAATATTTCAATTCTGTCCGAAGATTTTTCTTCTGCTTTTGGGACTTGTAAAATTGCCAAATTTAACATTTACTTTTGGATTTGAATTTTTACTTTAAAATTGATACTTTAGATTGAGATTTACTATTTTATATCATTATTACCTTCTTAACACTATGTTATTAATTTTACCACATTTTTCATTTTATTTTTAGCAAAATATAGGTGTGAACCTCTTCACCTATTATTTTAATTAATTAACCATTTACAAAATTTGTATCTTATAAAACTTTTACTCCTTTAAAACTTGTTTACTTTTTCATTTTCACTTTTCCATTTTTTCAGGTGCTTTTTCACCTTCAAACTTTAACAATTATCTCTAACTTTTAAAATAATAAAAATTCCTTAATCTGTTATTTAACATTTTTTATTCAACTTTTCTTACTCTTTTAAAAAATATCTTTTTCATTTAATTTTGATGAAATTTGAGAATTTTCTATAACTTTAACCCTTTATAACTTTACCATTTTTTAATTTACAAAATTGTGACTTCCATGACCAATGTCTCCACCTCCCGTGTTTCACATTTACCCATAAAATTCATCAATTTTATAATTTTATTTAACACCTTATTCCTGTATAAAATAACAAATTTTTCTAAGTCTTTTAAACAACTCGAAACAAGTTCCAGGACAAAAGTCCATCTCTGTTGACTCAGTACAGTTGGCCGGGACTTGTCGTATTCTAATCTAGTTAAGTATAGGGTTGGAACGGCCAATCGACCGATCCAATTGGGGTTAATTAATTACATTAATTAAAATAAATTCAAAGTCAAAATAACAAAGGATTAAAGCCAAAGGGTGTCAGAAAAGCCCAAAATTAAGATAAAAAAGTAGTTTCTAATGTGAAAATAGTATTTATTAATAATTTTGAAGAATTAACTAAAATTGTGTTAAGTAAATACGTGCAGACTGTGACGTATGCATTAGCGACAAAGTCGAACAAAAACCTTGCAGGATCTGACAGGAATTGACTTGTCCAGTCTTGTCTAAATTTGGTAGAAATGAATTAGCATTGAAAGATAGGGGTTTGTAATTTTATAAAAAAAAGTTGTTATTATTAGATTTATGTTAAAAGGAGAGTTAAATAAGCAAGGAGTAATAAAAATAATTTTGTTATGATAATTTGTTAAAAAGTTATAGACAAAAATGTAAGCGTAAACAAATCGATTTTGCAGAATTTGAATAAAATCCAAAAACAAAGTAGAGTCATTTGTAGAGTTAAAAAGGGTTAAGAAAATAAAGTAATAAAAAATATAAAGTTATAAAGTTTTATAGCTAAAAAATAAAGTGTAAAGTCATTCTTGGGCATAAAAAGGCCAATAACTCATGAAGTTCAAATGTAATTAAATCATAAAAAATAGCATTTAATAGAGTCAATAATAGGGCATAATCAAGCCGAAGTTCAATATATATAAATAAATAGTTTTGTAAAAATAAAATAAATTAATAAAATTTTTTATTAATTCATAATAAATACAAGGGAGATTGATTAAAGGGAAATATTGATAAAATAGGGTATATATATGTGTAATAAATTGTAATGCCATGTGAGATATGAAAAGAGCTTTAAAGGGGGGGAATGAAACGCCGAAAACCAAACGAAGGCAATTAGAGTAACATCAAGCTGAATAACTAGGTAACCAAACAAGCTATCAAAAAACCAACACCAGGTTTACGCGTTTCAAGACCAACCGAAGAGGATACAAGCAAGAAAAAATGGAAAATTTCAAATTTACAGGAAATAAATTTCAAAATTTAAGCAAAACTAACGAAGTCTATAACTCAAGAATGAAGAGGAGTAGAAACACCATTCGAATTCCAGGGAAACCAGAAAACGTCAACCAATCCATAGAAGTCAACAAAATCAAAATCCGACCACGCAAAAAGAAGTTATAGAGTTTGGGTGAAATCAATGCAAAAATTGTCAATCGACAAGTTCATACAGGCACCCAAGGCCCAGGCTGCGAGGGGAAGTGACGTCACCGGATCCACTACGAAGAGCAAAACATTGAAATTCAATAAATGAAGATAATAATTAAATTAGGCCTAATCGATGGGAAATAAAGGCACTAAAATTCATCAAATAAATCAGGAAATATATTAAGACCAAAAAATATATTTCTAAAGCAAGAAACCAGGATTTCTTGTTACATAGAGGAAGATGCTGGTTTGACAAGGGAAAAGTCGAGAAGAGAAGCTTGCATCCCCTCTAACTTCAGTTTAGCACGGAACGCCAACGAGAAGACATCTGACCAAGCTCCGAGGGTACTTAGAGAAAGTCAAAGGGAGATCAATTCGGTGTGCGTTACGTTTCTAGCTCCGGCCTAAAGCTAAGTCGGGTCGTGATAATTTCGGGAGAAGAATATCCATATAAACGGCCTATCTTGCCAAAAGATACTACAATCAACTAGGAGAGGACAACTTTAATTAAGTCTAGGAGAAGACAACTGTAAGCCGAAGAAACCATTCTGGGGACCAAGGAGAACAACTTTAAATCGCTGGAAATCGACAGAAGGAATTACGCGTCGAACTTCTTGTGTTCTGTAAGTGGCAAACGATCATTGTTACTTATAATTTAAATAAATCCCTTTTTTACAAAATAATAAATAAATTAAAATAAATTAAATAAATAAATTCAAGTAAATTCTGGGGAAATTGAATAAAGTAAACTCGTTTAGTAAATTTCATTACTCACAATGGCAAATCGTCGTATGTAAATAATATAATCATTAATATACAAATTTTAATTAATAAATTAAGTAATCACTTTGCTACTTTTCAATATATGTAATTATAAGTTAAAGATTAATAAATTTCATTGTGTTTTTGATAATAATAATTTGTTGTTTCAAAGTTAATGGATTTAGGTTAATTAATAAATCGTTTTGTGTTTTCAATAGAAAATTTTGAATATATAATTTACAAATCCAATCAAATTAATCCTAAAACCATTCAGTGCTCTAGTGTAATTAAGTCAGCAGGTGAGTTATTCACGGATCACTACAAATTTAACTCCAAAGGGAACGATCCCGAAAAAGAGTCTAGAATTGAGCTAGTGTACTACACAAAAGAC
>JAGFPH010004278.1:49778-66915 GCA_018207615.1 Philaenus spumarius
CACGTCTTTAAATGCCACGACTTTAAATGCTGTGGTTTTAAAGCCTCGACTTTAAATGCCGCCTAAAAACTCAGGGATCATTACTCAGCCTCTACTATTTCTACAATCATTTTCAAATGAAATTATTGACGCGTTAAACAAACTTGTAGAAGCTCAATTTGTCGCTGAACTCGGTTCAGTGTGTGGTCTTTGGACGTGCCAAATATTGTTTCTACTACCGCTTTTATCCGTGCAGCAGAATGGCGTGATTTTAACTTTAAAGTATCCCATCGACAATACTGATTTTAACGAAGTGCATTGGTCATTCAGAGCAGGCGAGCAATTATTTATTTGGAACTTTTCCAACATTCATTGAAAACGTCAACCACTGCGCCCATAGGAACAGATGTGCAAGTTGCTATTGATTTTGTATGTAGATAAGAGTAACACATTGCAAAACAGATGCAATTAAATACTCTATACTAAGGCTATAAAAAAAAGGAATATTAATTTACCACTGTGTGAATGCATTTGGAGCAAGCTTAAGCTATATGATTTTTAAGGAGACTATAGGAAAGTTCCTAAAACATTAAAGACTAGATTTTGTTAAGGTGAAATTGTTATGGGTTATTACAGCTTGAAATAAATAATTATTTAAGGCTCATGAAGTATTCTAATATAACAGTGATATTAACAAATTGTTTTTTAATTATTAAGGCTCGGCAGGAGTAAACAATATTTCTCAGGAGTGAGTTGACCGCATCTCTCAAACTGACAAAGTTATACACTAATATCATTCAGTTTTTGTGCGACGTTTCATTCTTCCGCTAGCAAATATAGGTCGTCAGAAACTACTATAGATGGATTTATTAGACGGCGACCTATTTTGTGCGAGAGAGAAGGAGATAGTGGTGAGGGAGGTTATTCCAACCCCCACACTACTTCCCCTCCCGCCTCGCACCACCACTTTCCCTTAATGTGGCAAACTAAGCAGAGCACCGGCCGGCATTTCGATGGTGGTGGGGGACCTTCAACTACCTCCCCTACATGCGCCAGATTTTTCGCGCAGGTCGCCGTTAAATAAATCTATCTACTGTATAGTAGATGGTGACAGTTGTAACCCTGACTGTAGTTCTCTCTCGTGCGCGCACTCCCGCTTCTCCCCGTTGAAGACTTACTGGTACATCGCCGTCTCAAAATTACTTTACGCTCAAAACAGTTCCAGTAGGCTTACAACTCAATATTTACAATAGAGTTTATCCCGCAATTTTCAAGTGATGTTTGCTTTGCTTAAAACTTATCCTATTTTACAATTTAAATTCATATCGAAGTAAATAACTGATATCATTTTTAAAACGAGATTTTTCTTACCTTGAATACTGACTGCAAGAAAATAATGTAACTATATAAAATGCAAATAACTCCTATAAAAGCGAGTATAAGTCCGTACGTGAGTATCATATAATATAACAGCTGATTTCACCCATCATCTGTAATACTTAAACAAAAACAGTGTAGATTTAGTTTGGGGTTGTGTTTACAACTTCAATCGTTATAATTAGCGAATTTCCATTGGGAAAATGAGCTATTGCAGTGACCCTTATGGTAAGACCCAAGGTCGGGAGTAGCAAATGAGCACCGATCATGGTCTCCAGATCACGTTTCGGGGTGTCATTAAAAATCATATATATTCGTTCGCACTCAAGCGGCCGCATTTTAAGTCCGATTAGGTCCAAATTTTTTACACATATTGGTTGTCTACATCGCTCGGACGAGTTCATAAGCCAAAAAATCCAACAACCGGAAGCACGTTTTTTGACCCGAAGTAACTATTTTTTGCGATTTTTCTACGAAAATAGGTTTTTCCGATTTTTCTCTAAATATATAAATGTAGGATGTTATTCTGCATATTTTTTTTTCAAGCAACCTTATAGCTCACATTGTTCCCCCAAAATCCATCAAAACGGGAAATGCCATAAAAGTAAACGGTTCAAAGCAATGTGGTTTATTTTACCGTGGGGTTGGCGTGCGAAGCACGCAATGCTTTGAGTGTTGAGGTTACTCCCAATACTAGGGTTCGCGTGCATATATATATGTATGCGGCCGCATTTTAAGTCGCATTTGGTTCAAATTTGGTACACATGTTGGTTGTCTACGTCGCTCGGACGAGTTCGTTAGCAAATCCAAAAACCGGAAGCACGTTTTTTGACCGAAAGTAACTATTTTTTTAGATTTTATTTCTACGAGAATTAATTTGTTTTTGAGTTTTTTCAACAAATATAAATGTAGAATGTTATTCTGCACATTTTGTTTTTTTACGCGACCTTATACCTCGCTTTGTTCCCCCAAAATCGATAAAAACTTAAAATACCATAGAAGTACCCGGTTCAAAGTCGTGTGGTGGATTCTACCGTTTGGTTGGTGTGCGAAGCACGCAATGTTTTCTGTGTTGAAGATTCTTCATATATCCGGAATGGCGTGCGAAGCACGCAATGCATCGGGTGTTGAAAATACTCAAAACACGGGGGTTGGCGTGCGGAGCACGCAATGCATTGTGTATTGAAAATACGCCTAATATGCGGAATGGCGTGCGAACCATCTTGCAGCTATTCAGCACCGTCGTGAATAGACCTATTTCCTAAATTGTTGGTTGAAACCCTAAAACATAGGCCTGTAAACTTAATTTTGGAAATTTGCTCATCTCACGTCAGCGGTTCAGCTGCGTGGTCGAATTATTTTCACTTGTAATTTAATTAAATATCACTTGTTGAGGAAGTGTGTAAGCGGAAAATTGAAAAAAAAATAATTAGTTTACTTGTTGAACGTAATGCACTAACGGTCGCTTTAACCCTATTTTATACATATAAATACCGAATATTCCTATCCAAAGACAGATTTTAGTTAAAAAAAAGAAAACTTCGCATTCACGGATTCATTAGCATGAACTATGTTATAATTTTTTGATAACAAATGACAGCAAAAAAAAAATCGATTTGTAACTATTGCCACATTTCATCAGTTAGTTATCCAAGTGGGTCTATTTACGATGGATAGTTTGAAACAGAAGAAAGTACGCCCGAAACCGTAATATATATAGGAAATCTCGTAAACAATTCGATGACGCACGGCCCTGAAATGAATTGTATTTCTTCTGCATATATAGGCGACGAAATATTATTATATTTTTATGTTTAGCCAATCTCACGTAACCCCCCCCCCCCTTATATTTATTACCACTTTTTGACTGGCTTGGAATAAATTTCTTCCTAAATGTAAAATAAATTATTTTTATCAAATATAAAAGGCGGAGATTTTTTATGGCTGAGTATTAAAATGTAATAATATTTCATCACCTATAGTTTAAGGAGGGAAACATTTTACTGTACTAAATCTTTGTCTGTGAAAACAATCGGATGAAGGATAATAGTTAGGTTATGGATAATAGGTTTTTTTTAACGTCCTGCTGTTTTGCACTTTAAGGCTATTGAAGACTGGACCTACAGTTGTACGTGGAATCCGAACCACAGCCAATGATGTCTGTTAAGAAACCAGTTAGAAAATTATTCGGGGTCAATGGGAATTGAACCCGGAACTTTTCCATTGATGGTTGCCATGACGATTGATAAAGCTTTCACGCCTTAACAACCACGGCCATCGTGGCATTAAAACCTATAAAATAATATAATAACTAGTAAGCCCCAATGATAATAGGTTTGTTCAACCCGGCATCCTACACCAACACAGTAAACTCAACAATATGTTAAATACATATCAACTAATATAAAATGGTGTGTAAGTCCCATTTATAGTACGTTTATTGTAAGCTTATTTAACTTACGTGAGTAACAATATTCTATAATATAACAGCTGATTTTACCCATCATCTGTATTACTGAAACAAAACCTAGCGTATATTATACTTTGAGGTTATGTTTACAACTTTAATCAATATAAGTCTTGTGAAGTAATTTTTTTCTAAATATGAGTTAAAAAACTAATATAGGCTATAGTACGTTATATTTGCTTTGAGGCTGCAAAATGAATATAAATACAACCTTTTATTATCAATATATATAGACATTCATTTTTACAAGCTTAAAAAAGCAACCTATTCGTTTAACTTCTGGAAAATTCGTACATCTTCGTATAACATATTCCAAGATTAATTCTTACATTCCATTATTAATTTCTTCATTGTAATATTAATTACCGTATTGTTTTGACATCCACGCCGTCCGATAAGGAATTAAAACGGCTAAAAAAAAGGTGTCTTGACATTTTTGAAAAATGTACGATTTTTTGTGCGATTCAGGTTTGAAACTTTTAAACTGCCGCCATTTTGAAACGCAAGATTGGATATAATCGTTTGTTTTTCTTAAAATATAATATACGATTGTTTGGTTACACTTTATGCCAAGTTTGAACTCATCGGTCAACTCGTTCTCCAGATATAAATTGATTTGTAAAAGAAACAAAATGGCGGATAATTTAGAAAACGAAGTTTTTTGGAAAAACTAATATTCTTGATTTTCTCTTTATTTTGATCCATAGAACCGTTTCCAAAGTTTGGCATTTTACTTACCGGGCCGCCTGTATAAACATTCATAGTCGCACAAACAAGCACATTCATACATTTAGAGATTGATAGAGAGTGCACCTGAGGGATGAGAGACAAATGTAGGGAGAGAGCACAATGGTCCATAAGTTTCCTTGTTACTCTATATTCAACACATGATATACAGTAATTCGACCACGCAGCTGAGTTGAGCAAATTTTCAAAATTAAGATTATAGGCCTACGTTTTAGGGTTCCAACAAACAATTTGGGAAATAGGTCTATTCACGACGGTACAAAGTGGTTCTCACGCCATTTCGCATATTGGGAGTATCTTCAATGCACAATGAATTACGTGCTTCGCACGCCATTCCAGATATTGGGAGTACCTCCAACACACAAAACATTGCGTGCTTCGCACGCCAACACCCGTATTGGAAGTATCTTCAACACACAAAGCATTACGTGCTTCGCACGCCAACCCCCGTGTTGGGAGTATCTTCAACCCACAAAACATTGCGTGCTTCGCACGCCAACCCCACGGTAGAATCCACCACATGGCTTTGAGCCGGGTACTTCTATGGTATTGTACGTTTAGATCGATTTTAGGGGAACCAAGCGAGCTATAAGGTAGTGTAAACAAATAAAATGTGCGGAATAACATCCTACATTTATATGTGTAGAAAAAACTCAAAAAACAAATTCATTCTCGTAGGAAAAATCTCAAAAAATAGTTACTTCCGGTCAAAAAACGTGCTTCCGATTGTTGGATTGTTTTGGCTAACCAACTCGTCCGAGCTACGTAGACAAACAAAATGTGTACCGAATTTGATCCAAATCGAACTTAAAATGCGGCCGCTAGAGTGCGAACACATATATACATATATATGATTTTTAATGACACCCCAAAACGTGTTCTGGGGACCATGATTGGTGCTCGTTTGCTACTCCCGACCTTGGGTCTTACCATAAGGGCCACTGCAATAGCTAATTTCTCCTCATGGAAATTCGCTAATAACATAAACAATCGGGAATAAAACAAAAATTTAAAAGGTACAAACAAAGAAAGAGATTTTTTGTATTTCCTAAAAGTGATTATTTGCAGGAGTTGACAATAGATTTTAAAACGATTTATGAAAGTAAATTTCTGTAAATTTAATACATTTCCGTAGATTAAACGAGACCCTCCCCCTGATTCAACTTTCATTTGTCAACGCACTTCACTCGGGATCGAATCAACTTTCTAAATACGTTTGGCGTTGACATTTGATTTCAATATTGGATAAACTTGGCAACAAAGCTGCCGTGGAGAAATGCAAAATGAATTCCCCGAGCATTCCTTGGTAAATAACACGCGTCGTGTGGATTGACTGCTTCGAATGTGTTCCTATTTCGCCTACAATACGAGGGAAATATAATATAGCGAAATAAATAAATAATTCCATTGCACAGCTGAACCGCTGACGGAAGTTGAGCGAATTTCCGAAATTAATAAATGTTTACAACGGCCTACAGAACCGGCTCACGCGCTGCTTCGTTCCGCTCACAACGGAAATAAACGGTACCAGGAACTGGCACATACTTTCTCACAAACATATTTGAATGATTAAAACAGATAGGAAAGGTGATTTTTTATTAAAGTAGGAGATTTACTAATAAATATTATGATTATTGTTATCCAGAGAGAAAACTATTCGATCGATTTCGAAAAAATTTGCCCAAACACGTCAATTAGGCCTGTATAGATGCACGAAAAAAGGTTTGGAAAAATTTTGAAAAACAACCCCGTTTATGGCCAAAAAACCCCCCAAAAATCAGTTATTATTATTATTACCTAAACGAGAATATTTAGAAAGATGCGTTTTTTTGCATATGGTAGGGTACATTAAAGGCTACAAATAAGCCAAATTTTAACAAAATCGTTAAAGCCGGTTTTTATAAAAAAATAATAACTGATTTTTTCGGTGTTTTTTTGCCAAAAGGGTGTTGTTTTTCAAACATTTTCAAAACCGTTTTTCGTGCATCTATACTGGCCTACTTGACATGTCTGGTGCAAATTTGTCTGAAATCAATCCAATATCTTCGCTCTAGCTTTGTATACATACAGACATACATACATACATACATACAGACAGACATTTTGTAAAAACCACTTTTTTCTACAAAAATCTCAACGTCGATTTTTTTTGCGATCCCTATACTTTCTCTATACTATAGGCCCTAGCGAGAAAGTAAAATAAGCTTTTCGAGTTTGAACCTCGACTGTCTCGTATTACGGACTGCGCTTCACGAGTCTGTATCCCGGCAGTGGTCTCGGATCAGAAGATGCCCCCACGCTAAAATCCTGCACGTGGGTTTGAACCGAGCGCTTCTATGGTATTTTACGTTTTGATCGATTTTGGAAAACAAAACGAGCTGTAAGGTCGTATAAAAAACAAAACGTGAATAATAATGTCATACGTATATTTTGTTGTTGTATAAAACCCAAAACAATTTTTCATTACAGTACGAAAAATCTCGAGGACAAAAAGTTCCAGTCGAAAAACGTGCTTCCAGTTGTCGGATTGTTTCGGCTGACGAACTCGTCTGAGCGACTTTGACAACCAACGTGTGTACCAAATTTGGAACAAACTTAACTTAAACTGGGGCAATACAATGTATATTACAGGTAGCGGGTGTTCGGAAAGTCTGGAAACGGTTTAATATTTCGTATATCTTATCTTCTAAAGCGAGAGATAATTGTCTGTCTGCTAAATGGATCTGGAATCTCCGTCTAAGGATTTTTGATTTTTTGATTTTATATGGGGCTTTTGGCCACGAGAAATCGATTGGAAATGGTCACCAGTCTGGGAAAATTCGTTTTCTACGTCTTTTTATTAAATTAAAAAGTAAAATTTGTCCATTTTAAACAATACAAAGCACAGCTGATGCAAATGTTTTCAATGTCATTACAATAATCATCTGTTTTCTTTTAAACGATGCACAGCTGATGCAAATGTTTTCAATGCCATTACAATAATGATCTGTTTTCTTGTAAACTGTATTTTATTAGAGGTAAGCCTAATGTTGTATCTATTTATAGTTACCATGGCAACGAATACTTCTGCTAAATAAACATACCCTTTATTTAGTTGTTTAATGTTATAGGCCTAACCTAAACGATGTTCACGGAAATTTGCAATAATAGTTATTGACGTGAGCGAACTAGGCCCTGCTTATAATCGAGCTTTAGCTCGGTCTCCTGGTACTAAGGAAAATTTGAAGGTAGGTGTGATTGAGGAACCAACTCTATGTAAAAATACTATTTTTATAATGAAATAAATACAGGAAATTACAATAGTATTTTACCTGATTGTTAGTCCGTCTTGTGACTTCTTGAGTTGTCCTACTTACGACGCGTTTCGAGACCGTAGTCTCATTATCAATTATAAAATATATTCATCACTGTTCAGGTCGTCATATACACACACAAACACAATAAAAACACAAAGTACACAACACATAATTTATAGAGCGTCACGGATTGAGCCGGTTGGTGTAACACCATCTTATCGTCTATGATACACTGAGTTATAGAAATATTTTGTAGCTGTATTTGTCGTTCTTACACATTTCAGAATTGTTATTTTAGTTCTATGTAAATATAATCAAATAATATAACTTTATTTGTAATTTACAAATTGTAAATATTATATTATAAAATCAGTCGTGCTATAAGTAACTTAATTCAATCAAAGTTAAAAACGCAATTTAGAAGAATAAATATTTCATAACAAACCTGAACGCAAGTACAATTATTGAAAAACTGTCGGATGTTGAATTAATTAAAATCTCTAATTTAATTAAGAACTCAATAACAGAAAAGTTCAAATATACAAGCTTATTGTAAGCCTTTTTACAGTATGCCTGGCTTTGCAAATTTATAATTAAATTGCACATTAAATTTCTTGCATTTAACGTTTTAATTTGGTTTGACTGGAACAAGTGATTTTTAATACTATTATTACTTTGAAAAACAAAAAGAGTAAATAAAAATAATTCGATAACGCAGGTGAACCGCTGACGTGAATTTAGAGAACTTCAAAAATTAGGTCTGTATGTTTCAGTGTTTCAACCATTTGAGAAATCGATCTACACGCGAAGGCGCCGAAAAGCTGTCTACTTGTTAGAAATATATTAAAAGAATAATTTGTTTGAAACTCAGCCTCCAGCCCCGACTCAAGCGCTGTTTCGTTACGCTCGCAGTGAAATAATTCGCTCGGCGAGTTTGCACCTCGACCTTGCGGCCTCCGATCAGAAGCTGCCCAAAAGGTAAAATCCCCCACGTCGATTTGAACCGGATACTTTTACAGTATTTTACGGTTACATCGTTTTTGATGAAACCAGACCGTGAAAAAAAACCCAAACAGTTTCTCGTTCTAATAAGAAAAGTTAAAAAAAATACTTCCCGTCAAAAAAATTTGGAAAACGGTTGACCCTAAAGGCCACCCCTGTAACTTCCCGCTAACTACACTATTTTTAGAAATTTTGAACTACCATAACTTTTGAATAAATCAACCAATTTTTATGCGATTTGCGGCAATCGATGCAGTTTTTCGAGTCCATTGAAAGAATTGACAACAAAAATTTTTCTGATGAAAAATTTCGGAGAAATTGAGAAAAAACACTTTTTTTGATTTTCTTTCGTTCACGATATCTCACGAACGAATTAACCGATTTTGACCGGACTGGTAGCGATCGTCGTCGCATTTCAAGGTTAAAAGCTGATTAGATTTTGGAATTGATCGGTAAAGCCGTGTAAAAGTTATTTAAAAAAAAACTGATTTGAAAAAATTGTATTTCTTAGTTTTTTCGAAATTTCTCAGAACCTACCTGTCCGAATTAGTTGATATTTTCATTCAGGAAATCTAAGTTTGATGGAACTCTTTAGAACGCCGTTTGGTAAGATACAATCGGTTAAGCCGTTCAACAGTTATAAGCGGGTCACATACTTACATACACACACACACACACACACATACATACAGACAGGGTGACGCCCTCTCGGGAGTGGTCAGGGAAGATTCCTAGGACCTCAAAACGTCGAGATCTGATGAATACTCGATTTTCGAAAAACGGGGTGAAACCAATAAGTTCCCGATTTTAGAAAATTTTCAATTTTCTTAGCGGGAAGTTAAAAAACTGTTTCCAGTTATTGGATTTTATTGGCTAACAATTTCGGCCGAGCTACTTAAACAAGTAAATGGGTGCGGTCGTGGGACCCCCGTCAGGAACGAAGTTCATCACGCATTTTCTTCAATTATTTTACCAGCCTTGACGGCAACATACACACATAATTTTAATCTTTCAATTGCCGTTTATTATAAGTTAGTTTTTATACAAATATTTACTGTCTCCATACGTTTAATAATATTATAATAAAGGTGTAGAATTAATTATACCATCAAAGCTAAGATGGTAAACACAGTTAAATGTCCATTCATTGTAAATGCATTCGATAAACATAAAATGTTGGTTCATCAGTCTAGGCCTAACTTAAAATTATTGTTTGTTTGTTTAATTTATTTTACCTGTCTTAACGGCAACATACGTACAATAATTTTAGGTTAGGAATACACTTAAAATTACTTTCTTGGCCTAACCTAAAATTATTGTATGTATGTCGCTGTTAAGGCAGGTAAAATAAAATAAATATACACAGTAATTTAAGGTTAGCCTAGACTGATGAACCACCATTTCATGTTATGAATGTGTTTCAGCGCTTGACGATAATATCTGAACTACGCCGGACGGAACCGATCGTTTCTTAATTTAAATTGATGAACTAAAACACACGTTTCTTGAATGTTTTTGCATTCATTGCCATGGCAACCAATTAATAACACTTTTTTTCGTTACGTATTACATTTTCTATTTGTTAACTCCTAGCGCAACCCGCGTTAATGGACTTAGTTCCAAAAACCGACGGGCGTACAAAACTTGGACCAATTTGGACGTAAAATGCGGCCGTTAGAGTGCGATCACATATGTATTTTTTTAATGACACCCCAAAACGTGTTCTAGGGACAATATTCGGTGGTCCTTGACCATTACCGACCTTATAGCTCACCGTAAGAGTAATTTCATTAGCTCATCTTTTCATAGAAAAGCTTGAATGTGTGGTGAGCTTTGAAAAGATAGAGAATTGGGATAGTTGAGAGTTGTAAGTTCAGGCGAGCTAATAAATAATTATACAATAATCAAAATTTCTATTTTTAATGTGTAATAAATTACCTGCTTACACGCTTCCTCAGCAAAGGTTAAATTAATTAAATTACAAGTGAAAAAACATGGACCAAGACCGGGATTTGAACCCAGGACCTTTGCCTTTCCGGGGCAACACTCTACCACTGAGCTATCCTGATCCTCCAGCTATTGGAAGCGTGTAAGCAGGTAATTTATTACAAATTAAAAATAATAATAAATAATACCACTGTAGGCTGCAAAAAGAATTGAGATTGTTTTCAATGTGGCATGCGAGGTATTCAGTCTATTAATTCATAAATGCAGTAAAACCGAACAAGTGAGATAACATCGACCAATATCTGGAGGATCAGGATAGCTCAGTGGTAGAGTGTTTCCCCGGAAAGGCAAAGGTCCTGGGTTCAAATCCCGGTCTTGATCCATGTTTTTTCACTTGTAATTTAATCAATATTTCATTTTTTTAAACAAAATTACTAGTAGTTCTGTGAACAGTAGACCTCGCTCGTTGAAATAACAGACGTGGTTTTAAAGGACTACAACTCAGTAAATGCGACGCAACGCCAATCGGGCTCCTTATCTCGGCTCCCCCTCCACAACTCACTCACAGTCACAGCGGCCACACTGATGTAGCGCAGGAAAGAGCAAGGCAGCATGTTGCGCTCTCTCTCTCTCCCTCTCCATAAAATTGAAATTTTTTATGAAGATATCTAAAGAATAAACGTATACAAAAACATGGTTAAAATTCAAAAACTTGGACGATTTTTAACAAATTTGAAGTTTGCGGCCATTTTGTAAACGTACCATTAGAGATACGGAAAAAACAATTAACCAATTTTGTAGAATATTAAATTTGCTACTCGCAAAATGCTAGTTTTCGATTCGACTTACGGTTAAGCTACAAATTGGCTATGGAAAAAAGCTTACAAAGAGAAACGGTATGGCCGCCATTTTTATTTTATTTAAGGGTTTAAAAATGAAAAATGGAAAACCCGTATGTATACAGAGCTCGGCCTAGGAATGAGGAACATTCATGCAAAAAATCATGACAATCGGTCAAGGCGTTTGGCCGTAATCGTGAGACAGACAGACGAAATGCCGAACGGTCGAGCAAACGGAGCCCTCGCTTCGCTCGGTCAATTATTTATTTTGAATATTTAACACATTTTTAAAGAAAGAAGTAAGCCATTAAAAAGTTTAAATAGAATATAATTTGATCGGCGAATACAAAGTGTATTACTCTAACGGGAAAACAATTTACGTGGTATTATTGCTGACATCAGCGTTAAATTGAATCCAACGCACTCTATTTCAGTTAGTTTCTTTTCGCATTTTCGCGTAAACCAATAACAAAGTACTGCGCGTAAAGTAAACTTAATAACTGGCGTTCATTGGTTTCTATGCAGAGCCGTATATAGGGTGTGCAGAATTAAGTTATTTTATTTGCATTTTATTATTGAAATAGGTGTTGTAAACGAATGCAGTTATTGCAGCCTGTGTAGAGAGATTCAAACAATATTTTTTATAGTTTGACAAAATAAACACTTTTTAATATAATAACAAGTAAGTAATGCTTGATATAAAAAAAAAATAGGTAAATAATACAAAATAAAAATAAATACATTTTCTAATATTCTGGTTATTTATAAGGAGTTTTTTTTATGAATCATTAGTAAGCCTACTTAGCAAAAGTAGGGTATATACACAATCAACTCCTATAAAAGCTACTGTACGTATGTACGTACATACATACGTACGTACGTGAGTAACATATAATATAACAGCTGATTTTACCCATTATCTGTAATACTTAAATAAGACCAGTGTAGATTGTAGTTTGGGGTTATGTGTACAACTTCAATCTACAACTTCAACTTCAATGTGTAAATTCTTGAGAAGTTGTTTTTTTTTAATATGATTTATAGAACTAATGTATGCTACAGTATACGTTATAATATTGGTGTGAGGTTATAAACCGTATATAAATACAACCTTCCATCATCAATATGTTTGTTTATACAAATTTAAAGAAGAGGTACTTATTCGTTGACCTTCGGAAACATTCGTTCATCTTCGTTTAACATATTCGATTATTAATATCTTCTTTGTAATATTAATAACTTCTAAATCATTTGATCTATCAATATGAAATACAAAGCAATTAAAAGATAGTATTTTTACATATCTTTAAATATATAATAACGTACATAAATACAAAATTTTAACAAATAGGCCTACAGTTTTATAATTTTTATTGTTGTACACATTTACCGAGTTAAAAATGCGCGTCAGCATAGTTAGGCCAAGATAAGTATGCCTTAATGTTGCTTTTAAATAATTTGTTTTTTAAATTGTGTATTTCTGATGTGTACCTAGTTAATCAGCCCGTGATTTTTCACGGGGGCTTACTTAAATTACCCCAAAAACTGATAATATTTTGGATTCAATGGTCTATGAAAAATTTCAACTTAGTATATCAATTAATTCTTAAAATACAAATTTACTACTGGAAAAATAAAATGCTGGATGAAAAACTGGGCAATTTAAGAAATTAATATAATGGTTGAAAATTTTCTTTAATCCAGAATCAACGCCTAAAATTATTGGAAGATCGTTCTGAAACACCTAGAATAATTAATTAATTTGGGAACTGGAACTGTGAACGGACGGATCTGCAACAACGAGAAATTGAAACGTGACAACGCTGGTTCAAATATTTTGTTCTCAATTTTTAAACAATTTTTGCTTAATAGTAATGTTTTTCGTTATTACTTTTCAAAATATTCCACCTTGACAAAGATTTTTTCCATATAGACATGCCTTTACGCTATGAAATTCCCTGAACAATTTTAACCCAGTTTTTCAGATGACCGTTGACAATTTAAAAATCTAAATGGCTTTAGTGTGAAAAAGTACGTAATTTCAGACAGTTTAAAAACGATATTTCGAATTATCTATGACCCAGAAAGTAATTCAAATTGTTTGTAGCGAGTAATGAAACGCCCTTGTGCAGCAGCAATTGCTCCAATAACACAATTGAATATTCAAATCATCTAGTGAATGTTTTGAAATATTCTGAAAAAACTGTATCCTTTATCGACACGTTACATCGTTAGGGACAAATCATTTTATACGTCTGGTTAGCTAAAGGACACAATTTAAAAATTAACCCTTAAAACTTAAACCATAGATATTAATCCAATAATTAAACCTTAATAAACAATAAACCATAAAACTCAATTAAAACTTAAACCTTAATGCAATAGTTAACTTTTAAACCTTAATTCAATAATTTAAAGCTTAAATCTTAGTAAACCTTAAAGCAATACATATAACCGAAGAAGTTAAACCTTATTTCAATAATTAAACCTCAAACCTTATTAAACCTTAAACCAAAAACCTTAGTTCAATGATTAACCCTTAAACCTTAAAACCAAAAACAGTAATTCAATAATTAGGTTTTAAACCTTAATTATCCTTAAACCTTAATTCATAAATCAATCCTTAAACTATCAACCTTAATTTAATAATTAATCCTTAAAACTTAAAACATAAACCTTAAATTCAATTATTAAACCTTAAATAAAAAAACTTGATTCAACAACTATAACTTAAACACTAATAAGCCTTAAACGTAAATTCAATAAGTAAAGCTTAAATCTTAGTAAAGCTTAAACCAATACACACAACTAAAGTAATTAAACCTTCTTTCCATAATTGAACCTTAAACCTTAATAAACTCTAAACCAAAAACCTTAATTAATTCATTAATACTTATACCCTAATAAACCTTAAACCTTAATTCAATAATTAAAGCTTAAATCTTAGTAAACCTTAAACCAATACATATAACTGAAGTAATTAAACCTTATTTTCATAATATTGAACCTTAAACCTTAATAAACTCTGAACCAAAAATCTTAATTCAATCATTAACAGTCAAATCCTAATAAACCTTAAATCTTAATCCAATAATTAACCCTTAAAACTTAAGTCGTAAACATTAATTCAGTCATTGAACCTTAAACGAATCGTCCACTTTTGTGGTAAGAGGGCGGAAGTGAAGCAAACAGTGGTTGACCCGCTTTAAAGCTGACAGGATATGACTAGTTAACTGTTATTTAGCTTTTGATTATTTTGCAACATTTTACTACAGTATTTAAGTAAAACCCCCAAAGGACGTACAGAGCTCATCACAACCCAGTTAGAATAGAAATTCATTGACGTACTTATTAATTGTTTACTTTAAAGTTTAATAACAAATTAAGTATCTCAAAATCAACTGAGTGACAGACAACAAGTGTCAAAACAACATTTTATTTTTCATTTCATCTTTATATGCAAGTAGACAGATGCATACTTTACTGTAAAATAAATATATTGCGACATTGACATTTCGATTTCCAGTTGTAAATTATGACGAAATATTTCTCAGCTTCTTTTGCGTGGAATTGTAAATTGGAATTCCGTGCTCTCGGGAGTTATATCCAAGTCATCGCAAGACGTCAATCCTACAGGTGTTGTAAAGGTTGGGTTTGTACTGTGTATACAGATTTGTCAGGTTTTATGTAAAATATGAGAATGTTCCCTTTTGACTGTTCACTACAAACTATGGGCGTGGCACAATCATTGCCACTGAAAGTGTTGTTCCCATCTTGCTACTTGTTTTATTAACAGTTTATAGTTTAATGATTACGGTTTTATTTGTATATATAATTATATTACGATATTTTGTTTCTTAAAACTCCATATTTTTTTAACTTATAACAGATTAGAATGTGTTTTATTTCTGAGAGTATTTTTGAGCCAAACGTTCAGTCGCCTTGAATTATACCTAATATATCTATATAATATATAAGAGGTTTTATCCTGACTGAATAACTGGCGTGTAACCAACGTGCAGCAAGACCTTCTTACTAATACGACGATACAAACACGAAAATGTAAATATATGTTTTTACGGGATCATAGAACACTAAGAAAGGATTTAGCAAACATTTTATTTTAACACGTTCACTGCTAAGGATGCACATGTGAGCACACATGAGAAGCGGCCGACGCGACGCACAGTGCATTTCACGCCCACCCCCCTTATTGGGAGTATTTACATTATACAGTGCATTGCGTGATTCGCACGCCAACCCCCGTATTGGGAGTATTTCAATACACAAAGCATTGCGCGCTTCGCACGCTAACACATTGGGAGTATTTTCAATACACAATACATTGCGTGCTTCACACGCCAACCCCCATATTGAGAGTATTTTCACCACACAATGAATTGCGTGCTTTGCACGCCAACCCCCTTATTGGGAGTATTTCAATACACAATGCATTTTTTTTATGCCTACGTCCTATGGATACGTCCGCTTTAAAATATTAGTAATCATTACGTAGATAGGTTTAAAAATAAAAAATATAGTAATTTCTACTCGTTTACGCTATAAATATAAAAAATAAAAGGACAGCTCCTAGTATAGTAAATACGAAATTTGCGTAGCAGTGAACGTGTTAAAGCGTAAAAATAATGAATATTCGGGGTTTCATTCCCAGCCTTAGAACAGCTGTTCGGATCCAAAGATTAGTAACACAAGTTTGTTAACATTCGTTACCATAGTAACTAACTTAGCAAAGTTTACAATCAGTTAATTAGTATTCACAACCAACACTTTTTTCAGGCTAGATTAACACAATTAAAAATCAACGAAAAATGTTTAAATGTATTATAATTCAATTCAAACATCTGTACTTAGGCATTATAAATAAAACAGCTGGTTTGGATATAAAACTACATAGTTTTAATGTATGCTTACCATGAACCAAAACACGTTTATTTGCAACGATATTGACAAATTTAGAATATATATATATATAGACTAGCTGACCCGTACGGCGTTACCCGTGGTGGTTGGTATTTTCAACCTTTTTAACGTAATAGTATTCTTTTTAAGTGTTCAGTCAGTGAGTGGTATTTGGCTTATATATATACAGATCTTAAATAATAAAAACACTATTGTCATAATAATAAAAGTTCTGAAATTATGATTTAAGTAACTTTGATCCCCCCAAACCACTCCTAAAATTTCGAAATTTTGCATACCCTTTCTTAGTGAGCACCTATGGCCCTAGAGGAAGCTACATACGAAATTTCATTCCAATCCGTTCGGCAGTTTTGACGAAATCGTGATTTAATAACTTTGATCCCCCAAACACCCCCTAAAATTTCGAATTTTTTGAAACCCTTTCTTAGCGAGCGCCAGTGACCCTAGAGGAAGCAACATACCAAATTTCATTCCAATCTGTTCGGTAATTTTGTAAAATCGCGATTTAGTAATTTTTCCCCCCCAAAACCCCCTAAAATTTC
>JAGFPH010004278.1:83296-94981 GCA_018207615.1 Philaenus spumarius
TGTAAGTCTTCAAGTATCTGTGCATTTTGTAAATCTGTATAATTCTGGAAGCCTGTACTCATTCTGTTAGTATATAGATATTCAGTAAGTCTGTACGCATTATGTAAGTGTAAAGGCATTCTGTAAGTCTGTACGAATTCTAAGTCTGTACACATTCTGTAAGTATGTACGAATCCTGTAAGTCCTTGCGAATTCTGAAGGTCGATGGATTTCTGTAAGTCTTTAAGTCTCTGTGCATTTTTTAAATCTGTATAATTCTGAAAGTTTGTACGAATTCTGCAAGTCTGTACTCATTATGTCAGTATGCACTCATTTTGAAAGTCTTACACATTCTGTAAGTATGTGGGCGTTCTGTAAGTCTGTACAAATTCTACAAGGCTGTAGCCTACACGTTATTTAAATTTCCATCTCATCGTTTGACTTTGTTTGAGAGTGCTCCACTGTACATGAGTCTAAAATTGTACAATACCTTGTCAATTCATTACAAATCCTTGAATGAAGTACAGTTTAAAAATAAAATAAAGGCAGAAATTACAAGAAAAACTTATTACAATGTAAGTGAATATTTTATATGTCCACTTTGAAATTAAGAAATCTGGGATAAGAGTAGTTAATGTAAAAACATTGTTGTATTAAGATTGACAGTGCACCTTTTTCTGTAAGAAATGTGCATTTAACGAAACTAATCTTAAAAAACGAATATAAGTTAATAGGCATTCTGTAAGTCTATACGCATTGTGGTTTCGTAGAGTTTGTCGGTTGGTTTATTCTTTTACAGATAGGAATAATAGGTAATGTTTTAATTTTTGGAATTTTTTGATTTGTAGAACTTCTTACAAACCAAACTTCGTACACTGTGTTGAGTTAAAACTGTGTTTATATTATTATTTATTTCTTGGTTTATTTACGTATTTATTTCTCAATATTTATAATAATATAACTAGTAAAATACGATCGAGGTAGATATTTATTTTGCAAACTACTACATTTTTATTTTACCATTCCATAACTTTATTTAATTTTGTTTTATTACAGGAAGAACTGATATTTTTGTTCGAGTTTTTAATTTTATAAATTAGTAGAACATTAGTTTGATTTGTTTAATAATATTTTTAAATGTATTGCAAATCTCGCTACTCTGGCACACGACCTGAGATCACTAGTATTCATCCCAAAACCAAAAGTATTGCCTTACAATAAGACAAAATTTTTTATTATTTATTTTTCAGTTTGCATAAATATGTATATAAACTCGTATAAAAGCGAATGCACGTCCGTGCGTGAGTAACAGCTGATTTCACACTTCATCAGTAATACAACAAAACCTAGCATAGATTATAATGTGATGCTATGTTTACAAATTCAATCAATAATATATAATTTCTTGTGGAGTTGATTTTTTTAATACGGATGAATGAACTAATGTAGGCAATAATACGTTATAAGATTTGTTTAGAGGTTATACAGTTAATATAAATACAAACTTTTATCGTCAATATATTCATTAGTACAAATTTATGGAAGATACCCATTCGTTTAACTTTGGAAACATTCGTAAATTTTAACATACACACGTATTCGATTATTAATTTCTTCATTATAATATGAATAACTTCTAAATCATTTGGTACATCAATATGAAATAAAAAAAAATTAAAAGAAATATTTGTATCTTTATTTTAATATATAAAAATTTATATAAATAAACAATTTAAAAAAATAAGCCTACAGTTTTATGAAATCATACCAAAGTTTTACAACATTTTACTATTTTATAATATTTAATTAAACTATTTGATATGTTAATATAAAATAAAACTCAGGTACAATAATATATTTTCTTTCTTGATATTGTAATAATATGTTATTTAAACAAAACTTTTCAACAAATAATCATACAGTTGGTAATACTTATAATTGTACACATTTACTGAGTTGGAAACCCGATCAGCATAGTTTGGTAGATAAGGTCAGTTGTTGAAGTGTATAGGCGCACCACGTCCAAAAAAATGTATACATTTTTATATAGCAGAGTATATAAGTAGACAGGGCGAGAGGATAGCCGTAACATGGGCTCTTATGGGACTAGGTTTTTTGTACAGAGTTGCGACAGATGACGACGCCATCTTGTTTTTGACGACGTAATATGCACCGACTTCCGACTCCTGGGTTTTTGCACTGAGTTGTGACGACGCCATCTTATTTTTGATGACGTAATATGCACCGACTTCCGACTCCTGGATTTTATTTGCACCGAGTTGCGAACGGTGATGACGCCCATGTTGCGGCTATCCTCTCGTCCTGTCTACTTATATAGTTTACTTGTTGCTGGGGGTGAATCAGATTTTACCGTCACGCGTTTCACCATGCATTTTGTGAAACGTTCTAATGTGAAACACTCTATTGTGGAGCGCGATATTTCATCTGTTTGAAAAAGTTCTGGTCTTGCCGAGATTCGAACCAGCATAGACCATCACCATAGACTAACGCCTTAGCCGGTTAGGCTACGATCGCAATGCTAATTTAGTACATTTGAGTTTGGTATATAAGTGTAACAGATTGTTCTACGTCATAGGCTTTTAAGGTGATCCGCCACCATTAAAATAAGTATATTTTGAAAATTTTACTTTTTCTAAAAGTTATATTTTTTGATTCTGCATCCTTTAGAGAACACGTTTATAAAGTTTGATGCATATCTGGCCACACTTTTCTTGGCATAAAAACCATACTATAGGCAGAAATACTTCAAAACATTCGGCCAAAAAGATTCAAAAAAATTGCTCACAAAGAAAGGAAGGGCATCACAGAAGTACAAAACTACAGGAAGTTACTCAAAAGCAGAGAGATTGCAGGAGAGCAAGAGAAGAAAGCAAAAGAAGGTGTGCATATGGAACAGGGGAGTTTTAGTGGGAAAAAAGACTTTTGGATGTTCGTAGATTTTGAACGCAATTTCCCGAAGATCAAGGCTTTTATAACATTTTGTTGAATAAAATATAAATTTTTTGTACTAGCCTAGTGAAATTTTTACCACACCGCCCTTATACCATGTTCTACTTTTAATGGTATAGTCAACCTTATATACCATCAAATACTATTATTTTTTATAATCTTGTTAAATAAATTTGGTTAAAATTAAAAAGTTTTACTAAAAGTTGCCTAAATTTTTTTTTAAATATGTTACACTGGTTCTTATACCATTAAAAATCCAATAGATTATAAGGAATAAGAAATTATTATTTTTTTTTTTTTAGAACTTATAAAACAAAAAAGGTACCGTATTTAAACTTTTAATAATACCTTTTTTGGTCATATTCCAACTATATATATATATATGGTGTTTAAGGATTTTTCAGATAAAAAGTTGAAAAATTGCCACATATAGGCCTATCAAAGTTAGATTTAATTGAGGCGGATCCCCTAATCTGTTGATTTTAAAACCATGTATAGTTTAATTAGTAATATACCTCTGAAATGGACATTGCGCTTCGTCATTTCGTAAGTTATGTTAAAAAGTTTATAATTTTTTTTCTATAATATTTTTGTAAGTGATGTATTTTTGAAGTGTATCTAATTAATCTGCCTGTGATTTTTCACGGGGGCTTGCCAGTAATAATCATTACTATTGTTGTTATGGTTATTATTACAGCTGTATTCGTAAAGTGAACCACTATTACAGATTTTGACAGAGGCAATATTTCTCGAGTAAATATATT
Organism: Philaenus spumarius; assembly: GCA_018207615.1. Lineage (NCBI taxonomy): Eukaryota > Metazoa > Arthropoda > Insecta > Hemiptera > Aphrophoridae > Philaenus > Philaenus spumarius. The sequence continues at coordinate 87,010 of JAGFPH010004278.1, forward strand.
GAAAGTTCACTAACAACTTGTCCAATAAGCTCCTAGTTGACAAACGTCCTGAGGGTGAAGTGTCGTCCTCGGGAGAAATGGAATCCATTGAAAATTTCTTTTGTGCGGATGAGGCAATATTCCTTTTCAATGTAAAAGTGAAATGGGAAAATCTAAAAAATAAAATCCCCACTAAACATTTCGCTAGTGAAAGTAGAGTCGGTTGCCTGATTTTGGAACTTCTCAGAGTATACTAAAAAAAATTTCGACATTTTAAAATATCAACATGTTTCGAAGATTAAGCAATAAAAATTTTGCTGAAAGCATTGTTTTCTTTCCTATGTTCTACTTTTGAGATTCTCTGAAAATACATAAAAAAGTACCTAAAATAAAAATTAAATATACAGGGTAAGTTAAAATTCATTATACACCCCTCTAACTGTTTAGTGAGTGGCTAGGGAAAAGTCAAATTCATAACATGTTTATAAGGCAAGAAAATTTACCTCTTTATGTATGGGATAACTTTGCCCCCATAACCGAAATTAGAAATTCTGTGGGCTGCTCAAAACTGTTAAATCTAGACCTCTATTGTGTGACCTCTATCGTAATTCCACAAGACACATTGCAGCGAGCAGTTTCACATGTTTCCCCTATACTGGCACATTGTCGAGCCGTAGAGGGCAACCAATGTAGGCAATTCCTTTGATAGTAACTGTAAACAATGGTGTTTGTTTAGTTGCAGTCAAATAAAACGTAATTAGATAATTTTCTTCTTTTTTTTATTGGCCACAATTGTGAGTTGGATTAAGATTGGACCTCTAGTTTGCGTTGTTTGTTTTATTTTATAAATACCTTCGAAATGAGGGGTCACTCGTTAGGGGTCTACATTTTTTGCAGCCCCAAAAATTTCCCATTTTTCGATATGAGTGCAGATTTTCTCCAAACATAAAACAATACATCTTTATGCCTTATAAACATGTTATGAATTTCTGTTTTCTCTACCAACTCACAAATCAGTTTGATTGGTGTCTCCAGAATTCTAACTAACCCTGTATATATTTATTTGTTTTTATATTTTCTTCCCTGATTCTTTCTGCTTAAACTGCTGTACATTATAATTAATTTATAATTACATTTTTTTTAATATTCCAAATACCTTACCACCAGGGATTTTCACATTATTTTAGCACAGATTACCTTATACACATTTTTTAAGGATTTTATTATGTTTTTTAAATTGCAAGAGTTGGCAATACTGCTAAATGTAAACCTCAGATAATGGCACTTTGAAATATTTACTTTTTGCAGTTAAAGATGAGACAATCTGTGACTTTTAAACGTCGGCAATAACTGAGACAAACAAATATCAGTGACTAAAGTCTGTGACTTTTGTCACAGCCTGTGACATCCAGTATAAAGGAATTTCTAGTCAGTCACAGACATATGCCATGGTCGCTTTGTAAAATGGGAAATTCTTGTCGCAGTACGAGGTGGCTGTATGTTTACAAATGTACAGTGTTTATTTACATTGAGGTTGGTTATATATAGTATTATAATTAATAATTAAGGCTAATATAATGTAGCCGAATCTTTGTCTTCGATGTTAAAAAAATCCTTGAACAACTCTCTTTTCTTTTCAAACTCATTGTTTTTATAAATAAATAACAAAATTTAAACAAAATAAATTGACATTTTAGTTTAGACTACTGTGAACACAGTTTAATATAATTTTTTTTAACGTTAACAATAACAGGTTTCCAAGTGTTTCTAAGTTCACGGCCATGGTATTTCCAAAATAAAGACACAATGCAGCTTAGAATTTTCTAGGAACACCAACTGTCACAGCGAACTTATTGGAATTTACGGGATCAAACTTCGGGAAATGGTTCTGTGGGTCAAACTAAGAAAAAAAGTTCATATAAACATAGGCCCGAAAACGATTTGTTTCCCAGATATCCGCCATTTTGTTTTTTGTACAAAATAATTCATATCTAGAGAACGGTTTGACTGAGTTCAAACTTGGCATGAAGTTTAACCTAACAATGATATATCTCAAGGAAAATAATCGATACTGTCAAATCATGCGTTTCAAAATGGCGGCTGTTTGAAAATTTCAAACCTACACTACTCAAAAACCGTTCTCAAAAAATGGCAAGACAACGTTTTTGTAGCCCTTTTGATTCCATATCGGATGGTGTGACTGGGAAAACAATCGGATGAAGGATAATAGTTAAGTTATGTGTAATAATTGGTTTGTTCAACCCTCCATCCTACACCAACACAGTAAATACTACAATATTGTATGTACATTGATGTCATTATAACTTTAACTTAACTAGTATCCTTTATCCGATTGTTTGGCAGTGACACCATCCGATTAAAAATGAAAAGGGCTACAAAAAGGTGTCTTGACATTTTTTTAAATGTACGGTTTTTGAGTAATGTAGGTTTTGAAATTTTCAAACAGCCGCCATTTCGAAACGCATGATTCGATAGTATCGATTATTTTTCTTGAGATATTAAATTGTTAGGTTAAACTTCATGCCAAGTTTGAACTCAATCAGTAAAACCATTCTCTAGATATGAATTATTTTGTACAAAAAACATAATGGCGGATATCTGGGAAACGAAGAGTTTTCGGGCCTATTTTTATATGAACTTTTTCTTATTTAGGTCCAAGGAACAATATCTTGAAGTTTGGGTACAGAGTTTTGTTACACCCTGTATATAACATTTTTAATGACCACCCCCATTTATTTTGACTTATATAACCATTCCCTGAAGTTTGATCCCGTAATTACTGGGCAACCTCTATAAATAAACGCACTCGAAAAAAATATTTAATTTGAAATATATCGTTTGTGTAAAAATGAGTCGTACTTATCTGGTAGTTCGTTTATCTGGCCTACGCCCGTAACATTCCTCGGTGGTGCTGGACCTTAGGGCTTTCCGTACGAATTACTGGAAGTCTACTTTTAAAAAAGAGGAAAATACGAATTGTTTGAATCTAATATGTTTATTTTCTCGTTAGATGTTTTTTATTGTTGCTCAAAGGCCCCTGATGATGGCGTCTTTGTCGTTGAAACGTCTTTTATAAATAAACTTGTGAACTTTTGGATAACGTCATTATTCTCAGACAAAATCCTCATTGTACCGTCTCAAATATTATTGTTTCTAAAAGTCTAATTGAAATTGAGTCGCCAAATAGTTTACTAAACTTAGTTACGTATATTAATTTTCTTCAGGTTAAACTTAATTTCGTCTAGTTTCGTTCGTTTGATTAGTTTTCAAATCTAGTTTTATTAGATTAGTTTAGTTTTGTTTATTAAATAAAACTAGGTCAATCACTATGCACAACATATAACTGACAGTCAAACGAAACAAAATCAGAAGAGAATATCGGAAATAAATAGCAACAGCCCAATCGTTAGATCCCGTCTCGCAGCTATTGAGCGTTATCCTTCTGTGTTTGCAATTTAATCAAAACATCCTCAATCCGAGTCTGGAAGCTGGAAGCATTTCTTCAGATGTTACCGATTGGTCTTGTACCGCATGTTTGAACGCAACACAAATTTTAAATCTACTTCCCCCACGGATAAAATAGTATCATTTATATTTTCCTTAAATCTATAGGCCTACATAAGAATAAAACTAAAGTGTTTGTCTGAGATTTCAAAATAAATACTTTCTTCGAAGTTCTTATGGTTATTCACACTTTACTCAAATTAAACATGCATTTTTTATTTTTTGTCTGACAATCTGTCTTTCTGTCTGTCTGTCTATTGTTCGCCCAACGAATTTTTCATTTGAGGACTTTTCAGATATTAATCTAGGCTACTTTCTATCCTGAAAATATTTAGGGTTCCTATTTAAAAATTGAAAAAAATATGTTTTGTTTTTACGAACAGACTTGACTCGTGGCCATTGTAAATAAAACAACTGATTTGGATCAGAAGCTTAACAGTTCGACAAGATAGTCTGTGTTTTAACTTATAAAAAACAATCCTTTTATATAATTCTGTAAGCAAAATTTTAGATTCAAAATTGTGGGAATTTGGTAAATCGGAGGATGATGGGAGAGGTGTCAAATTAAAGGTATCGATTCAAGGAACGAGGGAAAAATATAAGTTTTTTCTAAAATTAAAAACTAAGGGGTTTTTGAGATCCCCGAAAAACGAAAAATCCCCATAAGAAATACATGAGAATTTAAAAACATACAACAGCTGTTCTGCAGTTTACATTAAAACATTTGGTATTAAATAAATTAAAAACATAAAACAGCTGTTCTGTAAAATAATATTACAGTTAAAGTAAATTATATTTTTAAATAAAATCTGCTACTTATTAACCTATAAAAGATACACGTTGACACACACATAGATAAACCTTATAAGTGTTATTTTTGGAAGGCTGTCCTATTAACTCTTCATACATTTATACTAATATCATAAAGAGGTAACGTTTGTATGCAGGGGGTAATCTCTGGCACTACTGAAGCGATTGAAAAAATAGTTTTACTGATAAAAAGCTACACTTTATCTGAGTAACATAGGCTACAATTCATTTCGATAAAAACCTTTTTTTATTTAAATATTTGTAAATTTAGTCGGAAAAAACTCTTAGGTTAGGCCTAGAATGATAAACCAACACATGTATTTACATTTATTACCATAACAATAAATTGAATAAAATATCAGATAATATATAGCTGTCTGTTCCAATATTTCCATTAACAGCTGATTTCAAAATTTGAAGCAATTATTTTTGTATTTCTAGATTTTAGGTTAGGGTTTTAAAGTGTAGACCTAAGCCATGCTGGTTGTTTTAACCATTATTATAACTGCTGTTAGGAAATATAAGAAATCATTTGATTGAAACATTTATCATTATTTATTATCTTAATTTTGAGGTTATTATTATTAATCATTTAACTTTATTATAAATAGAAAATAACATTTGTTTTTAGATGGTTCCATTGGAGGTTGGCGTGCGGAGCACGCAGGGGTCTCCTCTAGTCTAATAATAAACGGTCATTGAAAGATTAAAACGATGTGTGTATGTGCCGTTCAGGCTGGTAAAAGAATTGAAGGAAAGGCGCGATGAACAACGTTTCTGTCGGGGTCCCACGACCGCACACATTTACTTTTTCACGATTTTGAATGAACAGTGACTGTTGAAATTAAGTATTTATTCTGATTCGTTTGCTTTTCGGACCTACCGCGTGGGCGTCTGTTCAGCCTACACACGATACAATCGCACAACATACAATGGACAATATTCCAGTCACACGTTCAGGCAACCATTCAGTAATCAAGCAATAACTGCTTTTAATAAGTAAACAGTTTCCATGGCAACGGGTTTATTCGTTGTTATTCCATTGTTGGGAATATTATTGATTACCGAGACGAAATCAAGCGCAACTGTAACGCATTGTTGATATTGCAGTATTGTTGGTTGTCAACGGGAATCTAAACGTAATATATTGAGGAAATAAAGTAAATTGTTTTGCACATGATTCGTTCAGATCAGATTTTATTGTAAAAGAAACACGTGTACCGGGTGTCCCACGAAAAGGTCCCTATTTTTGAATTAATATATTAGACGCACCGAATACTCTACAAACTCAACAGTCCTAACATACACATATGTAAAAGAAATACACCTGAGTATCAGTTAATTCTGACACATAAGGACAAAATGGCGGGATATCAAAGAAATAGTACATTTTCGTTAAAATAGTTTTATTTGCTTAAGTGTTACAACATAATTATTGAATTTTAACGATGTTACTAAGCACTAAAAACAACGTTATGGAATTAAAGATATAGGTAATTCATAAATAAATTAAATCTATTTGATCCATAAACCTTATTCAAACTGATGTCCATCGATCGCAATGCACTGATGACAACGAAATAGAAAACCGTCATACGCTTTGCTGAACAACTCTCGAGGTATCAACAACAGTTCCTCTTCGATCAACCTCATTAGTTCATCGTCTGTCGCAATGTTATGACAATAAACCTTCTCCTTCAAAAAGCCCCACAGCTGTTCCTATTCTAAATAAAAGTAGGTTTACCCTTAAAATACGATTGCTGATTTTTTTTTTTTTTTTTTGTTTTTCCGCCATTTTGTTTGGATCAGTCAGAATTAACTGATACTCAGGGGTATTTCTTTTACATATGTGTTAGTCACGACTGTAGAATTTTAAGTCTGTAGCGCGCTCTATACGTCTGTCATATCAATTCAAAAATAGGGACCTCTTCGTGGGACACTTGGTATATAATTTGAAAGCGTGTTTAAAGGGGAAAATATGTTTTAAATCATTCTAAAAAAATGAATACCTACCATATTGTTTTTATTGTCACTATTATTTACGGAATATTAGAGAGACAATAAACATTTATAGAAATTTTATTACACATAGGTGAAATAGGCCTAGTAAGGAATGGAGTTGGCGTAATATGCTGATTTTTTGCAAATGGTAGGGTACATTAAAGGCTACAAATAATTAACAAAATCGTTAAAGCCGTTTTTTATTTTTTTAAATGATAACTGATTTTTTGGGGGTTTTTTTGCCAAAATGGGAGTTGTTTTTAAAAAAAATTCTAAACCGTTTATCGTGCTTCTGAACAGGCCTACTTGACACGTCTGGTGCAAATTTGTTTGAAATCAAACGAATAGTTTTCGCTCTAGCTTTGTATACCGTACATACAGACAGACATTTTGTAAAATACACATTTTTGGACTCAGGGGGTCCCAAAACGGATATTTCCACAAAAATCTCAACGTTGACTTTTTTGCGATCACTTTACTTTCTCTTTATATTGAGAAAGTAAAAACCTCACCTGTTGCCTCTTAACCAGGTCTAATGCAACAGCAAACGGCAGCCTTCTCAAGGTCGACTTCGCTCTGTGAATTTAATGCATTTGCTCGATGCACAACCAATTTTTAAGCTACGTTTTTATCTGAAAACAAAAACTGTCTCCCAAAAGTAAGCGATACCCATTGGTGAAAATATTCTTAAACAAATTTCGTAAAATCTCGTTATCTCTGTCACTATCTGACGGGAGTGACACACTACGCAATGTGCACAGCAATTATCAAGAGCGTGTAAAATTGACGTCTGCCGTCTTATTGACACGATACAAACATAGTAGGCTGCTTATCTTTCATTAGGATACAATGATTAACAGTGTGCAAAGAAACCAAAGTGAAGTGTTTCACACTTACGATTTCTTTAGTTTAAAATCGAATTCGAGAAGAAATATACTGTGTACAATCATTTTACAGAGCAGATTTGATGTTTCCCATTTTACTTGCATTCTGATTTGAAGAGATTACAAAAAAAACTGTTAAAATATAATTTTATACTTCGTGCGTATGGGTCAGTATGAATGTATGAGTATTTGTGTAGCGGTTCTTTTCGTATTTGTTGTTGAAACAAATTTTTAACTTCCCGCTAAGAAAATTTAAATTTTCTAAAATCGGGAAGTTATTGGTTTCACCCCGTTTTTCGAAAATCGAGTATTCATCAGATCTCGACGTTTTGAGGTCCTAGGAATCTTCCCTGACCACTCCCGAGAGGGTGTCACCCTGTCTGTATGTGTATGTGTGTGTGTATGTATGTAAGTATGTGACCCGCTTATAACTTTTGAACGGCTTAACCGATTGGATCCTACCAAACGGCGTTCTAAAGAGTTCCATCAAACTTAGATTTCCCGAAAATTTCAACTAATTCGGACCGGTAGGTTCTGAGAAATTTAGAAAAAACTAAGAAATAAAAAAATTTCAAATCAGGTTTTTTTGGAATAACTTTTAAACGGCTTTACCGATCAATTCCAAAATCTAATCAGCTTTTAACCTTGAAAAGCGACGTCGATCGCTACCAGTCCGGTCAAAACAATCGGTTAATTCGTTCGTGAGATATCGTGAACGAAAGAAAATAAAAAAAGTGTTTTTTCTCATTTTCTCCGAAATTTTTCATCAGAAA
>JAGFPH010004278.1:95081-109782 GCA_018207615.1 Philaenus spumarius
GATTGCCGCAAATCGCATAAAAATCGGTTGATTCATTCGTAAGATATCGTGAACGAAAAAAAAAAAAAGTGTTTTTCCTCAATTTCTCCGAAACGTTTTATCTGAAAAATTTTTGTTGTTGATTCTTTCAATGGACTTAAAAAACTGCATCGATTTCCGCAAATCGCATAAAAATCGGTTGATTCATTCAAAAGTTATGGCAGTTCAAAATTTCCAAAAATAGTGTTTGTCGTAATTAAACTTAGCGGGAAGTTACATGGATGGCCTTTAGGGTCAACCGTTTTCCAAATTTTTTTTCTTTAGTTCTGAACGTAATAATAATTCAAAACGAAAAATACCATAATAGCAAACTCGGAATAAGTGCTGCGCTTAGCGAGTTTGCAACTCAACCTTGGGGCTAGGATTATGGATTGATTTGCTTCGCTCACAGTCAACAAACTCATTTTAGTGGTACATTTATTAAAATACAATCTATTAAAATGTGAACTACCATAGCAGTACCCTATCTTATATGGTATTTCACATTTTAATAGATTTTGGGGATCAGAAAGGGCTATAAGTTCTTGTTAAAAAAAAATGTGCAGAATAATCTCCTATATTTTGTTTATAAAACCTACACAAAATTGCATGGAAATAAAAAAAATATCACAAAATTGTAGAAACACGTTCGGTTATTGAAAAATTTTTGCTGAGAAACTCGTCCGAGCGACTTCGAGAAAACTAACGTTTGAACCGAATCGAACAATAAAATGCGTCCGTTAGAGTGCAAAACACATATATATATATATATATATTTTATATACAATTTGTTATGACACCTGTTAAACGTGTTCTGGCGACTATGATAGGTGCTCATCGATTACACTCGACCATAAGAGTCACTGCGATAACTCAACTATTCTATGAACATTCGCTAATAATTCGGTTTCTTTCTTCTGTCCTGAATATTGTAAATCACACGTTGAGTTGTTTTTAACTTCCTGCTAAGAAAATTGAAAATTTTCTAAAATCGGGAAGTTATTGGTTTCACCCCGTTTTTCGAAAATCGAGTATTCATCAGATCTCGACGTTTTGAGGTCCTAGGAATCTTCCCTGACCACTCCCGAGAGGGTGTCACCCTGTCTGTATGTATGTGTGTGTGTATGTAAGTATGTGACCCGCTTATAACTTTTGAACGGCTTAACCGATTGGATCCTACCAAACGGAGTTCTAAAGAGTTCTATCAAACTTAGATTTCCTGAAAATATCAACTAATTCGGGCCGGTAGGTTCTGAGAAATTTCGAAAAAACTAAGAAATACAAAATTTTCAAATCAGGTATTTTTGGAATAACTTTTAAACGGCTTTACCGATCAATTCCAAAATCTAATCAGCTTTTAACCTTGAAAAGCGACGTCGATCGCTACCAGTCCGGTCAAAATCGGTTAATTCGTTCGTGAGATATCGTGAACGAAAGAAAAAAAAAAAGTGTTTTTTCTCAATTTCTCCGAAATTTTTAATTAGAAAAATTTTTGTTGTCGATTCTTTCAATGGACTCGAAAAACTGCATCGATTGCCGCAAATCGCATAAAAATCGGTTGATTCATTCGCGAGATATAGTGAACGAAAGAAAATAAAAAAAAGTGTTTTTCTCAATTTCTCCGAAACTTTTCATTTGAAAAATTTTTGTTGTTGATTCTTTCAATGGACTTAAAAAACTGCATCGATTGCCGCAAATCGCATAAAAATCGGTTGATTCATTCAAAAGTTATGGCAGTTCAAAATTTCCAAAAAATAGTGTTTGTTGTAATTAAACTTACCGGGAAGTTACATGGATGGCCTTTAGGGTCAACCGTTTTCCAAATTTTTTTTCTTGGATGTTTAAATTACAAATATAGAAGTAACGTATGTTTGACTGTGTAATCTTCTATATATTCTGTATATACAAAAGCGAAATACCACTGACTCACTCATCACGATTTCTCAAAAACTACCGAACTGATTAAAATGAAATTTGGTATGTAGCTTCCTCTTGGGCCATAGGTGCTTACTGAGAAAGAGTTTGAAAAAAAATTCCAAATTTTAGGGGATCAAAGTTATTAAATCACGATTTTTTAAAAAACTACCGAAAGGATTGGAATGAAATTTGGTATGTAGCTTCCTCTAGGGCCATAAGTGTTCAATAAAAAAGGGTTTAAAAAAAATGGAAATTTTAGGGGGTTTGGGGGTAGAAATTACTAAATCACGTTTTATCAAAAATTACCGAACAGATTGGAATGAAATTTGGTATGCAGCTTCCTCTAGGGCCATAGGCGCTCGCTAAGAAAGGGTTTAAAAAAATCTAAATTTTAGGGGAGGTTGGGGGATCAAAGTTATTAAATCACGATTTCTTCAAAACTACAGAAAGAATTGGAATGAAATTTGGTATGTAGCTTCCTCTAGGGCCATAGGTGCTAACTAATAAAGGGTATGAAAAATTTCGAAATTTTAGGAGGGGTTTGGGGGGATCAAAATTACTAAAATCATAATTTCAGATCTTTTATTATTATGACAATAGCGCTTGTATTATTTAAGATCTATATATATATAAGCCAAATACCACTCACTGACTGAACACTTAAAAAGAATACAATTACGTTAAAAAGGCTGAAAATACCAACCACCACGGGCAACGCCGTACGGGTCAGCTAGTCTTTCCATGTAGACCCCTAAGCAAGATTAAAACTTTTATAAGTGTATGTCAGCAATAAATAAATAAATTAATTAATTTGGTTTAATGTTGGTAATGTATTTGCATTTTACTCTTTTGCTAGTGTATCCTTAAAACAATCTGTTAAGGGATTTTGGTTCTTTTAAATTGAAGTATTATGATGTAAATATTAATGTAGCAAGTAACGCGCGCATAATAATTCATGCAACCTGTGCTAAATGCTTAATGTGTTATCATGTTAAATTGCTATTTCTATTTTGAGTGAAGGACCCCTTGTGCTAAAGTGCTAAAGTGTTATTTGCTAAAGTAAGGTTATCCTTAATTTTAGGCTACTTGTTTTATTATTCTTGCATTTTTTATTATTCTTGCATTTCGTTACTGGATATGATGTCTGAAATACTTCCTAGGAATTTTAGAAAATAATGTAGAAAAAACCGAATAAACTAGTTTTATTTAATTTTTCATTAACTAACATATAATAGTAATATGTTACTATTATAGTGATGGGAGGGGGGAGGGTAGTGTTACAACACTCTGAGGATGATGACCATGTCATCGAAATGTACATAAGGGTAACGTATTAAACATAATTTACAATTTAGTTCCTTGTTTTGTGGTTCGGGTTTTTATTTAAATCAGTGTGATTTTGTCGCCACAGTGCTCTTTTATTTGTTTAATATAATAATGTGTTCAAAAAGTCGCCGACCGGTTGAATAACTAGAAACACCAAACATTTGACCACGCGGCTGAACCGCTGACATGAGTTGATCTATTTTACAAAATTAAGTTTATATTATGTTCACCCGACAATTTGGGAAATTGCTGATTGCGTATTCGAAATATATTAGTAGAATTTGTTTGCACCTCGACTCACACTCTGTTTCGTTAGGAAACACTCGCTTCGCGAGTTTACCCACCTACCTGGTACCTTTGTGAATATAGACTGCTTCGCTTCGCTCGCACCCGACGAACTCGTTTTTTATGGTATTTTACGTTTTCGTCGATTTTTGGGAACCAGAAAACGATTATAAGGTCTTGCCAAAGCACAAAATGTGCAGAATAATCTCCTACATGTTTTCATAAAACCTAGATAAAGTTTCATTCATGTAAAAAATTTCAAAAAACTTTACTTCTGGTCCAAAATCGTGCTATTGGTTGTTGGATTCTTTCGCTAACGAACTCTTCCGAGCGACTTAGAAAACCAACGTGTGTACCAAATTTGGACCAAATCGGACGTAAAATGTGAATTTTAGAGTGGGGGGACACGTAAATATATTTATTTTATATAAAATTTGTAATGACACCCCGAAGCATCTTCTGGGGACTAGAACTGATGCTCATTGACCACACCCGACCATAGGTCTGACCGTAAGAGTCACTGCAATAGCTAATATTTAGGTCTACTATGGAAATTATGAAATTATCCAACAGTTTGTATATGGCTTTTGGTAATAAAAACGCTACCAAAATTGCAAATGTATTTTTAAGAGCACACCTCGAAATTTATGTATAATAATAATAATATAATAATTGCATTTATTAATAATTACATAAAACAACCAAAGGATATTAGTATTTCTACAAATAACAAAAAATGCAAACTATGGCATGACCGTAGTCGTCTGCCAGAGTAGCGATTGTCTTTTATCTCCAGTCCAATGCACTCCTATTTACAATGTTTACTTATATACTAAACTCGACCTATAAAATCAAATTAACTTTTCCTATCTTATTTGAGCAAACTCAACAAAGCGTTTATTAGAATTATAAGAAATATTTTATTTAAAAACAAAACCAAACTTTGGCCTCTTGCCTACCGGCTATTTATACCTATATGTGTGTGTAACAAAATATTTACTTTGTCACACAATACACTGTCTATTCCCTAGGACTAAGTAGATTTACAAGTAAGTAGATTTTTTTTTTTTATTTATTTATATAATATACCCTTCTTTTCTCAATTATAGTTCAATTCAAAAATCCATACTTAAGGGGGCTGGTATAGCTTGCGCAGTCCATTTTGCTAATATTAATTCAATAAATTTTGCTGACTTCATTTTTCAAGATATGTAAATGAAATATATACAGTGTATATAATATACTTGTCTAAAGCTATGGTAAAAATAACAATACTAACTGTAACTAATTTTTTTGAAAAAATAATTTTTTTAAAACATAATTTTTTACTTTTATGCTATTACTTTTTACATGTTTTCTCTTGATGTATTAGAGATATTTCAAAAAATGAAAAAATCTGCCTCTTCCAAATTATTTTGATTATGACGTGAACTAACAAAAATTATCTACTGCAAAAATTTTAGATTTAAATAATTTTTGAAGTTTTTTCCCTAAAAAAGGTTAATTTTGATACATACAAATTTCAATATCTCAAAAACTATTTTACTCTAAGCTTTTATTTTAGTTCACGTTATAAATAATAGTATTTAAAACAAAATATGAAAATTTTAACACTCTAGACTTAATATTTTTAGAGATATTTTGTAAAACGTTAACAAAAACTTGATTGTCGGGAAATTGATGTTAAAGCTTTATTTGTATATTAACTAAACAATTACACTGTTTCTACCTCTAAAACTCCCCAGCTGCATAAGTAACTCCTTCTTTGCCAACTATTTCTGTACTGCAGTACTTACTTCTAAATACTAGTTTTATAAGTGTACAAACTATAAAATACAAAGTAGATTACAAAAACTTAATTTTGCTAATGATTAGGTTAATATTCAAAATTAAAAGTTTTGCTTTATTCCTCATAACTTTTGTAAAATTGTTTATATTTTCATAAAACTTGCAGTAAATTACACAGAAATGTCTTCTGCAAAAAAAAAAATAAAAAAAATAATAATTTTGACTTTTTAAGCTATACCAGCCCCCCTAAAGCTGCATCGAAAGATTTATCTGTTGAATTTCAAACCGGTGGCACCAGTATACTCGAATCCACGTTCATGGTGCAGTACAGAGCGCCCATAAGCCATGTTATCCTTACGACAGTCTCAGCAATAATAGCCAACTAAAAAACCACCAACCCCCATGCTACGCTCGGTCAGTTGACGCAACCCGCATGACAATAAACGTGATGTTCGCTGTAATGATAGTAGCATGTCTATTCTCCCGTAAGACCTGTACTGCACGGTCAACGTGGAATCGAGTGTAGTTGTTTCCCAGTGCTCAGTCAAGAGTCTGTCAAACCTTCTCTTTCCATATGTAATGCATATGCAGCTAGGAGTTGTTTGGCACAGGTAGAGTAGACTGCAATAATTTACAATCCAAATTCACCCGTTGGACAAGTAGCCCTACCATTGAGTTTAACTCAAATCGTTATTAATTTTAAAATAGCAATCGAAAACCTAATGATACTAAAACTTTTAAAAACTTCATGAATCTAAAATTGAAAGTAAACTTAAGTAATAATGTTGAATTATCCATAGGCCCCCGCTCCGACTCCACTACACCACTGCCTCCCCCCCCCCCCCCATTACAAGTGCCCGCAATAACTTGACCCTCAGCAGATCATCCTCACAGTGGCTAAAGGGTCTGCCCTACTTTAAATCGGCTTAGATTTCCCACAAGAACTAATAAACGACACGGCCAACAATACTTCTGTGAAGGGTTGTTAAGTCGACCGCAGATCCTTTCATCAAAGGATAGAATGGCTCGAGGGCTGAACTTTGAAACCGTCTCATTTACATACCCGGGCGGACAAGTGGTTTACCAACAAAGTGATATCAAAGTCTGAGTTGAACTCCGTCTCAACTGTAACTGTGTGAAAAACGAAGGAAAATATACTGACACACACTGGGCAGATAAGTTTGTGTTTTAACGTGAATTAAAAACTGCCCAATTTGTATACAAAATGAATTTATATTTCAAATCTTGACTCATGACGTGGCAGCTACTCTCTTCTTTATATCCTATTACTTTAAATGAGCAATTCTTGTATCTATAATTGTATCTCTGTATCTGTCGCGGATCTCGGTCTTATGACTGCAAAAACGCGCATACAATTTAAACTCTGAACTTATTTTTATACCACCTTTCAAGTCACTTAGAAGGCGAATAGATACAACTTATTTTTATACCTCCTTTAAAGTCACTAAGTATTCGATTAGGTACATTATAGATACAATCCAGATGTTAAAAATACTGAACGATGCTCGGTCATCCAGGTACAAACGAGCCAAAGATTAGCGAGAGCCTTCAGCTAGTTTTACAACTGCGAGCGAAGCGAAGCAGCCTTCTTAAGCCGTAGGCCGAGGTGGGGATGGGACGCGAGGCGTCCAGGGGCAGAGCCCTTAGTAATACTAATGCATAATCATAGAACAGAAATTATGGATCAAAGTTACTAGCAATCGTGCTAAATGATGGCCTGCACTGAAACAATAGATGATGTCAGAGTTTATTGTTAAAGTGAACGGGGAGCCAGATTAAGGCTAAATGTCCAAGCCTAAGTCAGTCGTTATCAACCTTGGTTTGGAGCAGACACTTGCCTTTACATATAGTTAAGACGATATAAAAGTAAATAGAATAAAGACAATCATGTTTTTTTTTATTTTTTAGGTTTCAATTCTAAATGGGACGAGATATAAATAGTGATAAATTTAAACCTATATATCCAACGATTTATATTGACGACAGTTTTTTCTTCTAATGGCAGTCCCACGACTGCTTTCTATTTCACTCCTTTTTCTTTTAAAAAGAAATGAAGGTGGGGATGATCTATAATTGTATAATACGTCGTATAGTAAGTGAAACTACTTGTTCAAGCTGTCAACGTTGTTTTCACTCCATTTATTTAAACACAAAGTAAAGTCTGTTCCTCGGGAACTCTGTTAAGGCTGCAGCAGTGAGGTACAAACATATTATACTTATATAAGAGTATTTCGTTCACAGAGGCAGCTATTCAGTGTCTTCTAGTACGGGAGGAAGCGTTGCATTTTTCAAGGAAATTTTATACCGAACTCGCTAGCCCTATCCGGCTTTGCACGGATTGACAAATCAAAGTTAAATGTATATTAACAAAAAATATATTATATCAATAAAAATATAAATTACGCTATGTATTTCTTATGGGGAGTTTTAGTAACTTTCACCCACCTCCCCCAAACCTTCCCTAAAATTTCGACATTTTTAAAACCCTTTCTTAGCGAGCACCTATGCCCTAGAGGAAGTTACATACCAAATTTCATTGCAATCCGTTCGGTGGTTTTGTAGAAACAGTGATTTAGTAACTTTGACCGCCAAACCCCCCTAAAATTTCGAATTTTTTTAAACACTTAGAGAGTACCTATGACCCTAGAGGAAGCTACATACCAAATTGCATTCCAATCTGTTCGGTGGTTTTGGAGAAATCGTGATTTAGTAACTTTGACCCCCAAACCCCCTAAAATTACGAATTAAAAAAAATCTTTCTTAGTGAGCACCTATGGCCCTAGAGGAAACTACATACAAAATTTTATTCCAATCTATTCAGTAGTTTTAGAGAAATCGTGATTTAGTAACTTTGACCCCCCAAAGTCCCCTAAAATTACGATTTTTTTTAAAATCTTTCTTGGTGAGCACCTATGGCCCTAGAGGAAGCTACATACCAAATTTCATTCCAATCCGTTCAGTAGTTTTAGGGAAATCGTGATTTAGTAACTTTGATCCCCAAACCCCCTAAAATTACGAATTTTTTAAAAATCTTTCTTAGTGAGCACCTATGGGCCTAGAGGAAGCTACGTACCAAATTTCATTCCAATCCGTTCAGTAGTTTTAGGGAAATCGTGATTTAGTAACTTTGATCCCCAAACCCCCTAAAATTACGAATTTTTTTAAAATCTTTCTTAGTGAACACCTATGGCCCTAGAGGAAACTACATACCAAATTTCATTCCAATTCGTTCAGTAGTTTTAGATAAATCGTGATTTAGTAAATTTGACCCCCCCAAACTCCCCTAAAATTACGAATTTTTTAAAAATCTTTCTTGGTGAGCACCTATGGCCCTGGAGGAAGCTACATACCAAATTACGTTCCGATCCGTTCAGTAGTTCTTGAGAAATCGTGATCAGTGAGTCAGTGGATTTGGCTTTTATATATATAGACAAATTTAGTTTCTAACAGTTGATTAATATTCAAATTTGAGCAAAATGAAAGTCAGTTGAAGCACCAGCAGTGGAACTCAAAATGACAGCATGTAAAGTTGTCAAAAAAAGTTTTTGCTCCGAGTTATTTTATACCGTTCCAAAATATATGGGATAATTTTTTAGATCATTTACAACCAAAAAATGAAAATCGGCTGTATCGATAAGAGGGGATACTACGTCAGTCACGTATACGAGCATGTCAGAAAATTTTAAAAATAAAGTCATTTTATACCTCATGAAATTTATGCAGCTGAATTTTGAAACATTTTAAATAATAAAGACAACCATCAGCTGTGTGAATACCGGGGGAAAGACGGTCGGTGAGCGTCATAAACATGCTGCGCGCTCAGTGCATCTGATCGTTGCATAGTCACTTTGACTGATGCACTGACGGTCTTTCCCCCGGTATACACACAGCTGACGTTATTATTTAAAATGTATAAAAATTCAGCTACATAAATTTCATAAAGTATAAAATGACTTTATTTTTAAAATTTTCCGACAAGTTCGTATACGTGACTGACGTATATGTTCGTATACAGGGTGTCCCCGAACTCTCTAGACCCCTCTTGTGGATATGTTCCTGGGATCCAGACAAACATATTTCACAATATAAACATGGGTCTACGGTGCTTATTTTTTCGTCTGTCTGTCTGTATATGTTTTTACAAAATACTTAATATTTTTGGAAGTAAAAAAGATATTGAGCTCAAACTTTGCATACCTATTTTTTACGTAACCTTTTATCACCCTACGAATAATTAGAACATTATTTTAAATATTTTAAAAATGGCGGCCGTTTATAATTTTTAATATAAAATATCCCAAACACCGCTAACTTTACAAAAAACTTACAAGAGACAAAAAATTTTACTTTTTTAATATGAAACACAATGGGTTTTTTTATTTTGTCTGTTAACTCAAAGAATAACAGAGATATTGACAAAAAGAAGGGAAAATGTAGCCTATTTCTTGGTAGTTGTCAACAATACCCAGAATTACTCTAGAAACAAAATATTTTAAAGTTATAATGAGCTAAACTAACAAGTTATTTGCATAATGTATTGCACCCTGTATAATCCCCTTTTATCTATACAACCGATTTTAATTTTTTTCGTTGTAAATGATCTAAAAAATTATCCCATAAATTTTTCCACTGTATAAAATCACTCGGAGCAAAAAATATTACATGCTCTCGCCTTTAGCTCCACCACTACTGGAGTAGCTGACGCTCAGATCTCTTATGTATTAAGGGAAAACTATTATTGCTATGATTTTCAGCCGGTATGAAATGACTCGTTCAAATGTAGCGCTACCTCCCGCACTAGTGAGAGGACTAATTTCCCAAATAGTTGGTTGTAGCCCTAAATCATATAAACTTAATTTTCAACTCACGTCAGCTGTTCATCTGCGAGATCGATTCGTTAACTTTTAAATAAGGTATACAAATTACCAAATATGTATCTAAAAAAATTGTTGTAGCACGAATCTCTGCTACAAAAAAATATTATGTTATTCAAATTTACCGAGCCAAGACATTATTTATGTTGATTAACTCTTAATTGCGTTCTAAGAAGAAACAAACTTCGTGACGAAACTTAATGAAACTTTCCCTAGTTTGTATAAAGACGCGTCTAGACCTGGCCGTGCTTTCTAATTAACCGCTAACGAGTATATAATAAAGTTATAGGGTTCATTAGTTGTGGCAATATCAATTACAATTTGACTTAACTTTACGTATTATTGTATTGGGCGGTAGACAACGTGCGAGGTTCCACTATTGAAATTTGTAAAGTTGCAAGCACACAACCCTTGCTTTCATCTCTTAAATGTTACAGTCTTATGCGCTGCACCCCTGCTCACTTCGCTCGAAAATCCCGCGGAAAATGGAAACAGATTACAGAATTTTATAAATTTACTGAAATAACGGTTGATTAGGTCAGAGTCACTTGGATCACAGTGAAGTGGTGGGGTTGTTGTATCTTATATCCTACGCATAAGCAGCAAGACCAATTTGTTATTTTGTTAACCTAACATGAAAACGCTGTTGGTTGTGAAGGGTTGTGTGTTGCTAAGTTTTTGATCTGAACTGAATCAGTATTTTCACTATTTTTTACATTTAAAATAAACATTTTGCAAAATGCTCTCTTAGTGTGCGTCTATGATCCCACAAGAATACGCCGTTAATTAGCGAATTCCATAGGAAAAATGAGATATTGCAGTGGCCCTTACGGTAAGACCCAAGGTCGGGAGTAGTAAATGAGCATCGATCATAGTGACCAGAACACGTTTTATGGTGTCATTAAAACTCATATATATGTATATATGTGTTCGCACTCTAGCGGCCGCATTTTAAGTCCGATTTGGTCCAAATTTGGTAAACACGTTGGGTTTCTACGTCGCTCGGACGAGTTCGTTAGCCAAAAAATTCCAGCAACCGGAAGCACATTTTTTGACCGGAAATAACTAGTTTTTGTGATTTTTCCTACGAGAAACGATTTTTTCGATTTTTTTCTCAATATATAAATGTAGGATGATATTCTGCACATTTTTTTTTTTCAAGCGACCTTATAGCTCGCTTTGTTTTCCCAAAAAGATAAAAACGGGAAATACCATAAAAGTAGCCTACAAGGTTCAAAGCATTGTGGTGGATTTTACCGTGGGGTTGGCGTGCGAAGCACGCAATGCATTGTGTATTGAAAATACTCCCAATATTCGGAATGGCGTGCGAAGCACGCATTACATTGTGTATTGCAGACACTCTGAATACGGGGGTTGGCGTGCGAAGCACGCAATGTATTGTGTATTGGAAATATCTCCAACATATGGAATGGCGTGCGAAGCACGAAATGCTCCGTATATTGAAGAAACTCTAAATATGCGGAACGGCGTGCGAAGCATTTTGCTTCTATTCAGCACCGCCGTGAATAGACCTATTTCCCAAATTGTTGGTTGAACCCCTAAAACATAGGCCTGTAAAATTTATTTTGTAAATTTGCTCAACTCACGTCAGCGGTTCAGCTGCGTGGTCGAATTATTTGTATCTTAAGTAGTTTCTGCTTCAAGTTGATCCTATGTCAGTCGGTCAGGTGCATGTTGTACCTACATACGAATTTCAATTCTACCTCGCATGGCACACGTACTGTTTAGCCGAACACCTTTTTTTAGCGTGACACCTTTTTTATAAGATTTCACTGTCTTCGTTCCTTATACATTTTTAGCTAGTTACAAGTAAGTTTGAAATTTAGATTGCATTTTTACAGCCAATTACAAATAAATTCAAAAAATCGCTAAACTTTCCAAAATAAACTGAGTTAGAAAATATGCTTATTAATTGTATGTGTAAATAAATGTAGTATATACTTATTTATGAACAATTAATAAAGTGTATAACTAAAGATACTTACGGGTGTTTTGAATTTCGGTTCAGAAATGCACCTGAAAAATTACAACAGATATTTAAATTTTGTACACATTGATATATTGAGTATAAATAAAAGTTACTTTTTATTTTATCAAACACCAAAGAAACACAATGTTTTGTATTTTGGACGGAGAATGAACTGTTATCCTGAAACACCAATTATTTTAATAATGTTCTCAAATCAAATATTTCTTTTATTAATTCGAGTCCTCACATAATACACACAAAATGTAAAGACAAACAAAAGAAAAATAAAAACAATACATTAAAATAACAATGGGTGTGCCTAAGACCACACGTTGGAAGTGATAACTTCTATGACTGATTTATATTTTTATAAGTATTAGTATTAGAGGAGAATAAAGGTCAACAAATTATATACGTCAATATATTGTCAAAAATAGTATATCATATTTTAGATTTGCATAATATTATAATTAAAATAAGTACGAGAAAAATAGTGATCATTATAATGTAAGCAGTATTTATTTAGTGACTAATGATTTTGAGTGAGGTATTAGTGTATGCACTCTACATAGAATTCTAAGAATAACTCAATATTTAAGGGATAATTATTATAATAATTATTATAATAACGTATTATAATACATTATGGATGTATCGTCTATTCCTCTCCACGCGCTTACTTGTCTATACTATTAGCTGACTGGACAATGTTCGCTATTGCAATAACATGGTTACCTACAGCAAATGTTACATCTTAAAGTATTTTAGCTGATTATGTGTGTATTTTGAAACAGTGTTTTTTTTTTACCGCTTGCCTATGTGCTTTTACGCGGTTTGTATTAGAAAAACGCTTTCGTCTCTTTTTTCCTCGTTTTTTGGTATTTGTTCTGGATGCTACCGAACTCCATCAGATGATTATGTACACTGTTCTGATAGGGTTGGAAGTTGAGAAATTTGGAGACCATCGTCTGAAACCTGGAATTGGGAAGCTGACTGTATTTCCTCCACACTAATATCCATCGAGTTGTCAGGTAAAAAAGGTGTGAAAGGAATGAGAACATTAAAGCGGCCTCTCGTCAGTTCCCCAGTAAACCTTAGCCTCCCTACTCCCTCAATCGGTTCGCCAAAACTCTCCCACACAAATAACCATCTCTGTACATTAGAAATTCATAAAAAATATTTCGGATGCTGCTTGAATTTCACAGGAGGTTCCAAAAGTTACCGGTTTGCTCATATCCGCGATATATTCTTTTTTGTTGAATAAATATCTCCTGTTACTTTTTAAGTATATAATTTGAACCTACGCCAATTGTTTGAAACATGACTAACAACTCTGGTCCTCACCTAAACCCCAGTGAATCGTGTCATGTTCAATTAAAGCCAAAGAGTAGATTAAGCATTGGCCATCTGGTCTAGAAGAAACTACTCTGTGAGGAATAGATATTCCATTAACGTGTATGACCTGCATAGTTGTAATATGAAACTAAATTTTAAATTTAAGTGAGTAATAATAAGTTACAGTAAAATAAAACAATGTAAAATATTATTTTGTCAAAATGTACAAAATGTAAAATTTTGTCTAAACTTTGTTAGACAAAAATCAATCCTCTTTACAAAACTTAAAACACAAAAATATAATAATTATTATCATAATTATCCCTTACATATTGAATTATTTTTAGAATTCTATGTAGAGAGCATACACTAATTCCTCACTCAAAATCATTAGTCACTAAATAAATAATACTTACATTATAATGGTCACTATTTTTCTCATACTTATTATAATATATTAATATTATAATAATTATAATAACGTATTATTTTATACTATGTATCGAATATTCCCTCTTCACGCTCTGACTTGTGTCTACGCAAAAAGTTTGCGTGACGCGAGATTTCAGAAACATAGTCAAGCGAAAGTGCCCAACTGGCCAATAGAAGTTATCAGTTCAAAAACCTTTCAAAACAAAACACTTATTTATGAGATTTAAATATCTACTGCTGAGTAGGGATTATCACATAGAAAACGCACGAAAGGAACCGTTTTTATTGAATATTTGTCCGTGTGCTGGAATCCAGTTATGGGATCAATCACATTTATTTGCACCCATACAGCCACGAAATAGAAATACGATACAACACAAACAAACGCTTCCAAACACCTATACACATACACATGTACGTACATTCCTCGTGTATACATAAATATTATTCAATTCCCCTCAAGAAGCCCTCAACATATTCAGTCAAAGAGCAAGAGCCGTATTAGCGAATTTCCATCGGAAAATGACCCTTATGGTGAAACCTAAGGTCGGGAGTAGTAAATGAGCACCGATCATAGTCCCCAGAACACGGTTTTCAGTGTCATTAAAAATTGTATATATTACTTGTTCGCACTCTAATGGCAGCATTTTAAGTCCGATTTGGTACATAAGTTGTTTGTCTAAGTCGGTCGTACGATTTTGTTAGCCAAAAATAT
>JAGFPH010004279.1:12348-45207 GCA_018207615.1 Philaenus spumarius
TAACTATTTTTTTAAATTTTTGCTACGAGAATTAAATTTTTTTAGAGTTTTTTCTAAAAATATAAATGTAGGGTGTTATTCTGCACATTTTGTTTTTTTACGCGACCTTATAGCTCGCTTGGTTCCCCCAAAATCGATCAAAACGTAAAATACCATAAAAGTACCCGGTTCGAAGCCAAGTGTGCAAACTCGCGAGGCCATTAGGCGCAAACAAATTCTACTAATATATTGCGTACACACAGACAGCTGTTCAACGCCTTCTTGAGTAGACCTATTTCCCAAATTGTTGGTTGAAACCCTAAAACATAGGCCTATAAACTTGATTTTGGAAATTTGCTCAACTCACGTCAGCGGTCCAGCTGCGTGGTCGAATTATTTAATTAATACAGTAGAGTCCCGATATTCCGAACTAATTGGGATCAAACACTGTTCGGTTTAGAGGGAATTCGGAATAGGCGGATTTCATGAATAATATCAATATATTGACTTATTAAGGCATACGCTCTTGACGCGCCATACGGCAGACGCGGCAAATGTTCTTAACCTCGCCTTAGTGTAGGTTTGCACCATCCGTTTTTCCTTTCATTGCGTTACGATTCCATTGTCTTCTAAAAACGTAAGGGAAGGGATAGATTGTTCGTACTGTGCGTTTTTGTCACCCCGCAGTATATCCGTTAGTCCCATCCAGTCTTAAAAAAAGATCGAGAAAAAAATTCAATTCCTTCGAGATTTTGATAACGGAGGAGGAAAACAGAAGAACGCAATCGGCAGGTGGTTACAACACTACTGGTTCCTAGCTGTTGTATTTAATCCTTCCTTCTTTCTGACCAACCCGGTATCCGTCTCACTGGACGCTTGTTGCGGTAGCTTCCTTCCCGCAAAACGGATGGAAAACATGAATGAAACAAAACCAGATAATTCAAACAGGCCCATTGGAGTTAATGTATTGTTAAATATCCGTTACCCAAAACGCAATGTAACGGATGGTGTAAACCTACATTTACCCTTCGTCGAACAACACGCTTCATCAACACCAAATGATGTTATGTTCATGCGGCGATGGCGGAACATTGCATCCTCAAGTCGAAACGGTGCTCTTTGTCAGAAAAAAATTACTGACTTTACTTCTTAAGTGTGTGGAAATTAGTTGTTTTTTGTGTTTGGCAGTGATTAAAAATGATTCTACAGAATTGTATAAAAGGAGCCGACATGTACTGTAAGTAACCAGCTTTCATTGAAATTCGGTTTCAGGCGTTTTCATCAAGCTTAGGCTCTATGTATGTCTCTATTTAACTTCTTTGTATAACAATAAATGTCCGTTTTTTCACAAAGGTCTTTTTAATTTCTCCTGTTTTTAAGTTTAAAAATCGACATTTTTCTGTATAGCGGGACTCTACTATAAAAAAATTATGGCCGGCTAAGACTAGTAATTATCGGCTGCATGGCT
Source organism: Philaenus spumarius (assembly GCA_018207615.1). Taxonomy (NCBI): domain Eukaryota; kingdom Metazoa; phylum Arthropoda; class Insecta; order Hemiptera; family Aphrophoridae; genus Philaenus; species Philaenus spumarius. The sequence continues at coordinate 13,796 of JAGFPH010004279.1, forward strand.
ACTGGTTCTCGGGGGCAGATTTGACAGTTTTAGTAGTCCGTAATGTAAGTTAAAATAGGGTTAGGAGCAAACAGCTCGCTCAAGCTTACATGGCCTGGTAACCCTATGTGTCTAGTGTATTCTTTACAATTAGTTATTATGTATGTAACCACCAGTGTGTGGTTGTTCTAAGATCGTGTTGTTTCGATTTTACGTCCGATCAGGTCCAAATTTTGTATACTCGTTGGTTTTCTAAGTGGCACGCGGGCCTCGGGTTGTGCACTCCTCTATGGGTATAAATATTGACCACAATTTAATATGGAGACATATGGAAAAATAACCAAAAAATTAAGTTCAAATTGTTTTAAATTTTCAAATGTAGAGACACTGTGGATTTAAAAATTAGACTAATTATCTACCATGCCTGTTTTTGCTCTCTGACGCAGTATGGCATTGAATAATTGCGAAATTCATAAAAAGACTTTGATGTTTTTACATGAAAATGAGTCGTGTAAATGGTTACTTAAAAATTTTTAAATTTTTAGACTTTCCTAAATGTCTTGCTTTTAAGCAAAAACAAACATATGCCTTTTAGGGTGCCCAAAATGTTCATTGTTACAACACAAGGTTTAGAGAACCATTCCAGTGTCCCATTCACAGACTGAAATTATATAAAAACACTCCTTATCGTAGGCTACAACAGGTTATCAATTTGATTGTGCCAAAAGAAACTGGAATAAATTCTACAGACGTTCCAAAATACTAACACACACACACCTAACCAACCCACTATCTTCCCTACCTTAATGCTATCAGCTCGGACATTCCAACAAAATCACAAATGTAAAATTAGTTAGCTCAGGATTGTCCAAACAGCTTAGGTTAGGTGCAAGTTTAGTATAACTCACAACCCCCGAGCCAATCACAGCCCTATGCACGCCGCTGATTAGCTTGCTTCACCACAATAAAATACAAAAGTGGGACCATTGTTCGCTCGAGCTGTGGTCAATATGTTTAAATAGGGCGAAAAACCCGGCCCAGACATAGTTCGCTACCACATCCTCTCTCCGGAGACACTTCGAGGCCATCGCTCTCTCTCACCTCCCTCTATACTGCTCTACGCTACACTCGATGACTATTACCTCTTCAATTATTTCTCCTGGCTTCTCGGCAGGAAATTGAAATTAATTTAGGTTTAAAAATGTCACAATTTGTATTTTTAATACATTTGTAATTTTATGTACACCTGTAATGTTTGGACTTTTGCCCATTGCATTGCAAAATGTTTAACGGCAATAAAACACTTACTTCTCTGCCGTCATCACCAGGATAACTCACTTCCCCTTGGGGGGATAAAAGGGCAGAAGCCCGGCGATCTAACTCTGAATTCTACTCCCCCTCGGGGAGATTCTAAATTAGGCCAGATCCTGGCGTTAACAGTTTGCAATCACCTCCCTTGGGTAAATAAATTGGGACTACACCCCGGTCAAAGAACTTGTTTTAGGACCAAGATTCAAAATGTTCGAACCGTTGCCATTCTACAATTTACCACATCAGTCCCTAAACTTCCAGGCTCTAAAAGGCAACTCCCTTCACCAAATCTAACAGATATTTTACCTCAGCTTTCTGTTCACAAGTTTCTGCCCTATATCTAACAAACCCAAAGTACTTGCAAAGTTATAGAACTTACTCCAATATTAAAAACGAATGGTGGATAATATTAAAAGGTGAATTTTAGTAAAAGTCTATGAATGATTTGTTAGATAATTGTTAGAAGTACTGTAGAACTTCGGTTATCCAAGTTGCCAGATTAACCGAGGCAAATTAAAAAAAACCTTTTGTCAAAATCAATTCTCTTAAATACAAATAAATGTAAGTTAACTGAATTTATTTCGATAAAGAATTCATAGCTTGAGAAGAGTTCTCAATAAGTGAATTTACAATAAAAACTTTTGTGTTAGATTGAACAGAAAGAAAATAAAACTATCATTCGCCTTATACAACCTGAAAACATTTCCGCTCCTTACACAACGCAATAGTATGGAGACCTTTAGCGGAAGGGTAGTATAGTGAATGACGGAGCGGTTTTGGGCCTGTAATAAACTCGCCTCCTACTTAGGACTTACCATCCATTCCCACAAGTTGTTTCTTTCCCCTGCTACTGTATTTTGTTCTTTTGTTTTTATTCAGTGTCGTGTTAAACTTTGTGAATGAGAGTGCCACTATAAGTGGAAAGCGAAAGTGCGTTGTTTCATCTTCACATCAAAAATGGGAAGGAATTAAATGATTAGGTGGAGGTGATTCAATAAGAAAAGTAGCAAGGAATTTGGGAAGTGACTGTCGGGGATTGGAGACGAAATAGATCGGTAATTGAAAAGTGGGTATCTCAACGGTATTCAAATAAAGAATATTCTAGACAATCAGTGAAAAAATGTGAGCATGAAAAAACTTTAGAGGCATTATTTTTGTGGTTTTTATTACAGTATCAAATTTCTTTCATTTGAGTAAATTATCAAATTTTCTTTGTTTAGTTAAAACTGAATTATTTAAAGCCAAATAAAATATATGTTGAAGTAAGTGTCGCTCTAAATCAGCCTATAACGTTGAACACCAATAAATGATGCGGGAACAAGCACCTCAATGGTTTTCTCAAGGCCTACCTTATTATCCAAGGTCAGCCCGGTCCCAATTACATCGCATAATCGAGGTTCTATTGTATTGGATATAATGCAATAAAGTTAAGATTTCCAGTTATATATTTTACAAATAAATAAATGTGAATTCATAGCTGCAACGGCGTATCGACGGTTTTAATAATTGTTTTATTTTTATTTGTTTGTAACCTCATACGTTACAACTGTTTCTCCCACTTAATCTCAGTGAAAGATTAATAATTAATTCAGCAAATTTAAATAGAAAACAAAACGTCACTCTCAGCAGGTATCACTCACCTCTGTGAGCCATTTTACGAGTACTCTCGGGGTCGTATACACACAGCTTGGTGAGGCTTTCGTATATTGTAACCGAGTGTTTACGCTGACCAGAAGTGCTACATATATCTTCGTACTCAACACCTCCGTCAGGATTAAAGTTCACCAATAAACCAGATAAGCCCACCACGCAACCGGTCAACAATGATATGGATACTTCTTCTCTGGTGGCTGAAGTCTGAAAAATAAACAACATGAAACGAGTCAAATACTATCTACGTTCTTAAACCTAAAAAGTAACAAGTACCTATCAGTAGTTAAAGCTAGATTTAATAATAGCAACAAAAATTTCTTTCATCAAAAATTTGCCTGATGTCATGTACGTCACATCTTAGTAGTGATTAGGATTTCAATCATTGGGGAAATTAGTCTACTCACGAAGATGCTGAATAGCTGCCTACATGTGTAAAATATATTAGAAGAATTAGTTTACACCTAAGCTTCAAGCCCCGGCTCACGCGCAACTTCGTTCCGTTCTCAACGGAAAAACGTGTTGCAAGTTTGCACTTTCACATTGCGGCCTCGGATTATGGACTACACTTTGCAAGTTTGGGATGGTGTAACTTGCAGAACTAAATCGGATGAAAAATAATAGTTAAGTTAAAGATAATAACAGCATACGTACATACAACATCGTTGTATTTACTGTGTTGGTATAGGTTACCGGGTTGAACAAACCAATTATTACACGAAACTTAACTATTATCCTTCTTTCGATTGTTTTGAAAATTACAGCATCCGATAGAAACCAAAAGGCGTACATAAAAGGTGTCTTGGTATTTTTTTTTTTCTAAAATGTACGGTTTTTGAGTAATTAAGGTTTGAAATTTTCAAACAGCCGCCATTTTGAAACGCATGATTGGATTTAATCGCTTATTTTTCTTGAGATAGATCATTGTTAGGTTAAACTTCACGCCAAGTTTGAACTCAATCAGTCAAACATTTCTCTAGATATTAATTATTTTGTAAAAAAAAAAACCACCGTGGAAATCTGGAAACAAAGCGTTTTCCGGGCCAATGTTTATATGAACTTTTTTTCTTATTTTTAGCTATAGAATGAGCTACCGAGACACTGCCATATAGATCTGAATCACCCTGTATATTTTTGTAATTACAAATTAATGCTGTAAAAGTTCTACAAAATTTTGTTTTGATAATTCTATTTGTTCTGGAGTTACTGAAATAAAAAAAAAATGCCTGACATAGGAAAGTAGTGTTGGATCAACTTTTTACTAATATTTAGTTCTGGAATAAACTGAAACAATGACGTAGAATTTTGAGATTCCCTGTATTATATACAATTATAAATTAATATAATTATCTATTATATCCGTCTTGTGACTTCGTTCGCTGCTATTCTAAGACGCGTTTCGGGTCCGTGGTCCCATCTTCAGTTAGTTCACTCCGTTGGAGGTCATTAAATATTTATATTACAAACACAAACAGACGAACACAACACGTAACATTTAATACGCACATACATACACATAAATATAAACATATTTTGGTAAGATATCTTATTAATGCGCACATTCGCCTATCACGCGTGACACTGATGATGGATGATAGAGAACGTTTATATTAAGGCTAGGGGGCGTTTCCATTCTTATCAGACCTCGAACTCTGTGCGTATTCAATGGCCGTAACGTACAGATAATTTGATTTGAAAGACAGTTGTTCGTTCAGTAAATTTTGCGGGTTTTTCAAATGTGCCTTGTATATTTCGAATTCTTCTGAAGCGTTCATGAATCTGCCCTTGTTACAAAAACGCAGTGGTTTCATGTTAGACTTTAATCTCTGTGTAACTGTGATTACTGTCTAACAAATGTTGTGCGAAGTTAAATCTTATTTCGAATTTGTTATTATGTGGCAGATGTTCTTTGAAACGTTCTTCAAACATTCGGCCTGTTAGCCCGATGTACAAACTATAACTGAAGATGGGACTACGCGTCTTAGAATAGAAGCGAACGAAGTCACAAGACGGATATAATAGGTAATTATATTAATTTATAATTATATAAAGTGACTTGGATACCACAGAATGGATTTTAAATTCCCTGTATATCGTATTTTAATTTAATTTAAGTCTTACAAAATGAATGCACAAACTAAACATAGTATTTTATTTGTTTAATAAACATAGTATAGATGATAATTCACCTGACTTTGAAGTTTCATAGCCATATGGTTCAAAACTTGCCCAGCCTTGGGGCTGACAACGGTTCCATAATGTTCCCCAAGGGCTCCCCACAGCTCGTAGATTTTCTGTAACACTTTACAAACATAAAACGCACATGTATTGTAAACATAAATACGTTTCTTCAAATTGTTATATTAGTAATACCCAGTCTCGGCTTGTGCCTTTATAAATCGTACTCACCTGTAGGAGTGTGCTTGGAGGCATTGCATAGTTCTTGCAACAGCTTTTCAAGGAATTGCCTAACTTCGTCGTAAGGAAACAGTGATTTCTTCAACATACCTTTAGCAGTGAACAGAGCGATGAGGACACTGTAAGCTTTGTGCCTACAATCTGCATTCATTATCTTAGCCTGTGTGATGACCATACATGTTTTCTGCAACAACGGACAAAACAGAATCTTTGAGAACAGTTTCAGAGGAAAACAGAATTTGTAACTGTTAGGATTAGTAGTGTAGGGTTATATAATTATTATAGGAAAGAGTAGTTTAAGATTTACAAGATCCAAGGCAAGAACACGGAAAGTAGAGTAATGTTGTGTTATATATGTGCAAAATATGGTGCAATGGTTGACAGAAGCAAGGCACACTTAAGAAGCCTAGTTGTGCTAACCCAGTATGCCATAAAAGGGTCCTACTGGGCCAGTGTTTTGTGAGACGGCCGGAGGCTCTGTTTCTCAGAGTACCCCATCTTTGAACATTCGACATGAGGGTGCCACGGGGGCTCCAGTTGAAGCACCAGGCCTGCAGAATATATCCGAACGAGGTTCGGGGGAAATTGGGACTGAGCTGCAGAAATTTTGGCCGGGGGAAAATCCATACAAAATAAGGAAAATAGATAAGAAATTAATGGGAACAAAGGTCAGCTTAATCGGTTTGTATGATACATATACATACACACCAACACACACAAACACACAAAGTGTGTTGTCTGCTCTCTGCTGCAAGCTGCAAGTCGGACAGGGTTCCTATTTAATCTTCACCGCAGAAAATATCGTACGGCCGAGCCGCCGATACGATATATTTGTGCCGGTTGATGAATGGCAGTTTCCTGATTCTTGACGGGTGTTCAAATACATTCGTTGGGCATTAAAAAAATTATTATTATGATACCGGTATGCAAATTTAGATTAGTTTCATACAAATGATATTATTCAAGCGATTAGAATTAAATCATATTAAACCAAATTATACAAAACATAATATATAGGTAATTAATTACTGATGTTTTTATCATTTTTTTTTTTTTTTACTGAAATTCAAAATCAATCTTTAACAGTAAAATGCGTACAATGTGATGTGCGTACTCATTCATTATTTTTTTTTTTTTTTTTTTTTTTTTTTATTGAAATTATGCGGTGATTTTTTGTGTATCAGTTTTCCTGTATACACGATATAAGTACGCACAGGCGTTGCAGAAAACTTCTGGTGGTACCAAAATCTTCGTAATTTTATTGGAGTCACGTTTTTGAGTAAAAATTTTGAAAATATTAGTTCAAAATTATGGAAATACAGTGTGGGGGTATCGTTTTATATGTTTTTGGGTACGGTAAAACCGATTTTGACAGTTAAAATGTCATAGCGCGTCAGGATCATGTGTTTCAATCAAAATTCAGTGTGGGGTATTGTTTTATATGTTTTTGGGTACGGGAAAACCGATTTTGACAGTTAAAAAGTTGTAGCGTGTCGAGATCACGTTTTTTGATCCAAATTTTTAAAATACAGTGTGGGTAACGTTTTATATGTTTTTTGGTACGGGAAAACCAATTTTGACAGTTAAAAAGTAGTAGCGAGTCGGCATCTTGTTTTTGGATCAAAATTTTGAAAATACAGTGTGGGGTAAAGTTTTGTGTTTTGGGGCATGGTAGAACTGGTTTTGACAGTTAAAAAGTCATAGCGGGTCGTGATTACTTATTTTTTAACTAAATGTAACAAATAAAAAGTAATTTTTAAGTTTAATTTTTTTTCAATTCGTGGGATCTGTCCGGACGATTTTCAGTAGTGACTGTAATAGGTAATTCGGTAATTGAATTGGAACTAATTAAACATTATAACATTTAACTTTGTTTTTACCACTTAAGTATTAGGCCTACTTTTAAACATAATAAAATAGCAATAATGAAGTTGTATTTTTTTTGTTTTTAACCTTTTGGGACCATCTGAAGATATTTCACCGTAGTTAATTAAGTAAAAATAATGCTATTATTTTTTTTTTTTTTTTTGAAGGTTTATATTGGAATTTATAATGAATATAATAATAATTCAAAAATATGTTGAAATAGATAAACAAACTGTGTTAATGTCTGACGCATCTGTAATGAATAGCTATCAATTTTGGGGAAATGTTTAATGAAAAAAAGTGTGTTCTGGGGAAATTTCGTGTGCTAAAACATTTTCTGCACCCCTGGGAAGCACTGGTAGAAAGGGTGAGCAAACAGATTGTCAATATTCATTCTTAAAGCATTTGTGTTTTGGTTGTTATTAAAGTAGAAGCTCGTTCAAGTAAGATATTGCGTTACATGACAGCTACTTTGGTGTTTCACCCTTGGGATTAAATAGGGAAAAGATCCTGACACGATTATAGAGTCAACCTTTGTAGTAATAATGGGATCAGTATATGTTGTTTAGTATTGTAGAGTTTGTTAGTCTTATAAGATCTTATTATCTACACATGAACCTCACTGTAAAAATAGTATCGAACCAACCACTGAACCAATCGAGGATACAATATAAAGATTGTAAAGTAGATGGCATCAGGTTCTGATTTTATAATACCTGAACCTTAGTCGATATAATTCCCTTCGACCCCAACAAAATAATGGAGTATGTGGCTCAGTCTTATTTTGAACCCTAACATAACGTAAATGATTTCTTAAATAAATCATAATTGAGATACGTTTTGAAAATTATCAACTCCTACATAGGGGAGAGTACGCCCGCACATACGTACGTGAGTAACATATAATATAATAGCTGATTCCATCCATCATCTGTAAAACTTAAACTTTTTAAACCCATTCTTATTTCTTGGAAAGTATATTTTTTTAAATATGAGTTATATAACTAATGCATGCTATAATGCATTATAAGATTTACTTTGAGGTTATAAACTGTATATAAATACAACCTTTTATCATCAATATATTCATTTATACAAATTTAAATAAGAGATACCCATTCGTTTAGCTTCGGAACCATTCGTACTTCTTCGAATACCATGAACATATTATTTATTTGATTATTAATTTCTTCATTATAATATTAATAACTTCTAAATCATTTGATATATCATTATGAAATAGAAAGCAATTAAAAGATAATATGTGTAACTTTATTTTGATATATAATAATGTATATACAAAATGTTAACACATATTCCTACAGTTTTATAAAATTGTTTCCTATCCACATAACCCTTATAATTGTACACATTTACCAAGTTAAAAGTTCCCTCAACATAGTTAGGTAGGCTTTAAATGATGTATTTCTGATTAACCCTAGAAACACTAGAGTGAGTAAATATTACGTGTTGTGCCGCCATTTTGTGGGCTACCCCTCTCGTGATACAAATCTTGTGATTAAACGCAGTTTTGACGTGTCCCTAGTGATATGAACACGTTGTTAATTTGATATAGTTGGAAATTTTATATAAAAATGGATAAGCAAAACTATGTGGAAGATGGAGATATAGATGAATTATTGTTAGAGGAAGAAATAAGTGACGAAGATGTTGTAGAATACGAAAAGATATCTGAAGAACAGCATGACAGCGGTGCTGATCCGGAACACTTACCGGATCCTGAGGAGTTAACTGCAGTTGAAAGTGAAGATGATTTATTTGAAAACCCTATTATAGAAATAGAACTTGGAATAGAACATAAGCAAAAAAAAAAGAAGAAGTTGAATAAAAATTTTCAAGGCAATGAAGCAACAACTAGTAAGCCGAGTTAAAAAATAAACAATAAACGGGAGAAGCTCAATAAAAACACGATGAAAATTCAATTGAGGACCTCATTGTCGTGACAAATGTTAACACTCTAAGTGGAAAGGATGATTTTGTTTGGAACACTAAAGGGATCCTTCCACAAAGAAGACCCCAGGAAAAAATATTATTCACATTACGCCTGGCCCCACAGCTCATAGTAAGGCTGCGTTTACTCCTACTGAATGCTTCAAACTCTTCATAAACGAAGATACAAGTAGAAAAATATTGATTCACACTAATAAAGAATTAAGGGTTAGGCGAGCATTGTATAGAAATCAAAATTATGGATCCTTAAAGGATTTAGAGCTTGAAGACCTAGACGCCTTTCTTGGAATACTAGTCTTGTCAGCTGTACTGAAGGACAATCATTTGTCTACTCGAACAATGTTTGATTCAAATTTTTCAGAGGATAAATACAGAGCAACGATATCTGAAAGAAGATTTTCTTTTCTTCTCGAGTGTCTCAGGTTTGATGAAAACACTACAAGATTTGAAAGGAAAAAGTTTAATAAGCTTGCAGCGTTATCTGAAATCTGGGATATTTTAGTTCACAACTGTATAAAAAAGTACAAAGCGAGCTCATACGTTACAATAGATGAACAGTTGCCAATAGATGAATAGATTTAGGGGTAAATGCCCTTTTCGGATGTACATCCCAAGCAAGCCTAACCGAAACGGATTAAAAATTGTAATGATGTGCGATAATAGCAGGAAATATATGATGAACACAATCCCTTACTTAGGAAAAGGAACGGTCCCAAATAAAAAACCAGTCTTAGATTTCTTTCTTGAAAGTCTAGTAGGAAAAACTATTTCTGGAACAAACCGAATGTTGATTTGTCACGGGTGCTTACTAGTAAAATAAGAGTAAACTTGCAATAATAATCAAATATAACATTAAGACAAAACAAACATCTACATCTTTCATTACCAAATAACTTCCCAGAACTCTGAAATTATTAACCTTGCAACGAGAAGGTTAAGAAAGTTAATTAATCGCAATTAACCTTTTCAGGACTAACACAGTGTATATCGCAATTCATGCTGAAACTAGGTTATTTTATTAAGCTTAATTTATGTCAATCTTCGTACTATCATTCTCTGTATGTTTACTACTCCAGAATCTCTAGGAATAAATATGTTTTTTTTATTGATTTCAATTTCAACTTTTTAAATTTTGTATTTTCATTTATTATTATTTTTTATTTAATCACATTTAGTCTACATTTTCATCATAGACTAATATTTAAAAGCAAAAAAAAAGTTTTTTAGTGTAGGCCTAGTCTATTCCAAAATATTATTTTTGTGTGATAAATACCAAAGCACGGAAAACCCATCATGGATGATGGAATTTAATTTTTGTCAGACGAAATATCACTAGAATATTCGCTTTCACATTCATCATCTGACTCTTCGTTTATCAAAATTGTTCTATTTCACTAGGATTACATAAATTAAAATTTATCCACACATCAGAAGGAAAAATCTCATACACGACTGTGAAAAATCTGCCATGTTTACTAACACACTTACATAAAACCTAGCGAATGAGAACGGAGTTCATATAATTTTATCTTCTCTAGTCCCTGCTGTTAGCAGCCTTCTATCAATAGTGCAAATAGTTCATTTTAAAACCGATAGGTTGCAGCACATGTAGGTAAACGAATTATATCAGTCAGATTGTTCATCATGATTTCTTAATCTTAGGCTAATGAAGGATGATTGAGACTTACGGAATGATTGAAATTGATAACAATTTTGAACTTATACTAAAATAGCTTCCTGGGTGTTTGTGTAATTGAAGAGGTGAATGAAGATTGATCAATTTATAATTTGGAGGTTTACAATTTGAAGAGAAATCATGAAGATCTGGTGTGAAGTAATATCATTAAAGTTAACTCAAAAAATTGACTGAAGGTGTGTGTTTTTATATATTTATACTTGATATTGTTAACTTTGCGGATGTAGTAATGACTTATTTCTTATTGTATTTAGTTTAGATAATATACATATTATATTGAATTTGTTTCCGCAAAACAAAAACAAACCAAAAACTGTGTAGGCCTATGCAATTGGTGTATTCCAGAGGAATCAACTGTCCTCTACCAAGGTTTGTGTCAGAGTCCCTATAATTTAAAAAAAATCTTCTTCCTTCCTCTTGCAACAATGTTTCTTCTTCTCCCTCCTCAACCTTTAAAATCATCTTTTTTTCTCTTTCATTTGACGTTGACCTACGTTAAGCTTATTTGATTTCACAAAACATGGTGAATGATCTTATAATGAAATGGGATATGAAGGTAATGGTATATATTTGTGTTTTGTTATTTTTATTGGTGCTATCAGATATTGATGGTTTATGAAATAATCCCTGATATCAGTACCTACTGCTTATTATACAAATTGAACTTTGGTATCATCCTCAGGCCAGACTGTTTCTACACACTTACCTTAATGTTGGCGGCATATTTCTCCGCACAATAGACATGCCTTTCAATGAGGAAAAGTACAAGGTCCAAACCTTTCGATATTGGACTGAAATATTTCTTAACATATCTACTGCACGCTCCTTGCGCGATAAAATACAGCAAACTGTCTTCGTTCTTCAATAGTAGCGACAGCGCAAAATCTAAACAGATTTAAGAATTTCATTAATGTTGCATTCCAAATCTAATGACTAAAGTAAAATACAAATTATTCAAATTTAACAGTTCAGAAAACTATATGACATTTTGAAAAAAAATTTACAAAGTGATTTGACTCTTTTGAGTAGGCTAATGTTTAAGTCTATTTTCACTTTAAAAATTGTTAAATGGCTCACAAACTAGCTCACGTTTAGCACAAGATATTTTTTTCAAATTTGAAATTATTAGCCTATATTAAAATTGTTCAAAATTGTAATTTAGTATCTAAGGGCAGGCACTCAGCTTGTCATGAAGAAACTGTCTATTGTCGCATTCATGATTTTACTAGGCCTATTAAAGTTAGCGTCTATTTTTGTTTTGATACTTTAAGAAGAATTATTTAAGTTTTTATTACAAATAGTTTTTATCAGTGGGCTGAATTAAAGTGTTAATACAATAGCCTAGAGGATATCAGTCTCTGGTTTATATTCTCATAGAGCAAGAGCAAGGTTAATGTGTCTGACAAGGTGTAAGAACTATCGAAACTGTCTGATTACTGAGAAAACATCTTTTGATAGTTCCTCAAGTAACATATATCAAATTCAGCTTTTATACTATAACGTAAGTATAATTATAATTTAAGGGTGTCTGACAGGGGGTTGCAACTGTACTAAGTGTCTGACAATAGACAACGTGATTTCTAATATTATTCCAAATAAAATACGTGAAAACTGAGCTTTATACTTTAGAAAATATGAGGTGCAATTTTATACACCTTTGCTACCTGTTACAAACGTGTCAAAGCCACCATGATCCAAACTTCATAGTTGGGGATGGTTTTTACCTGTATTACGGACATACATACAGAAATTTTCAGGTTTTATAACATAAGGAACGCCTGATCGTCACGGGCTCTTGGACTATCACTGATTTTAGAACAAGTAGTTACTCAAAAACACTTATAATACGTTAGCGTCACTTTTTCAAAACGGAGCGACGCTCTTGCATCTGAACACTCTTGATGAAAATCTTCGACTAAGTTGGCGTCCTTTGCTGGTTGAATAGTTGCCGCGATCCAGTTACGTCGAAATCGCTTCGTCTTACTTTGGGATTGGTTGTAACCTCCCACAAGACTTCTCAGTTCCTTGTTGTCATGGCAATTCATAATGGCTCCATGAAACGATGCATTAGTCAAAGCCCCAAAGCAGAACAACGAGCGACGGTGCGACACTGTCTCAGAAAGAATGCGAGGGCTGCAGAAAGATATCGTATAGAATAAACGTTTTTTACAAGTCAAAAACTAGGGAAGGGTCGTTTCTCGTTACCGATTCTCCATACCACCGATACTTTATCTTTGGTATCAGTATCAAAAATCGATAGCCGAGAGGTACTCAGTTTATATTATCATTGTCGAACTTGCCAGTTCTCCGTACCTATTTTGAATGTAATCTCCAGTATTTGCGATCACATTCTCTATATTTCAACTTAAACTCAATTCAGCATTAAACAATAAAAATATCAGTTTATTAAAAAATGTCAAACTTTCTTAATTTGATGTACAGCAGAGCGTCGCAAATCCGAACTAATTGGGACCGAGTGGGGTGCGGATTATCAATTTGTTCGGACTTTTTAAAACAATCAAAAAATTGCCATTTAGGCTAAAATATATGCCCTTCAATCGATTAAAGTGGTTAAACAGTAAAAGCAATAATGTAATTACAATACAGTATGTAAGACTACTTACATATTATGATTTAGAAGAACCTGTACGTACACAGTAGGGCCAACATGATTACACTTGTAAATCTCAATTACAATACAGAACATAATTAAAAGTTCACTTGTACATTATAGTTAACACAAACGAAAAATAAAAAAATACTGTATAGTACACTATTGTATATACGACACACTGTTATAATGATTACACACAGAGAAATGAATGGACTTTCTGTATGTTTACTGCTAGCGCTAAAGCAGCTTATTAGCGTGACGGTGAAAATACTGACAGCCAGTCTGTTGTGAGGGTATGTGAGAGCAGGTATAAGAAGTGTTTAAAAATAGATAGTAATGTCAAACTGCAATGAAGGGTTTTGTGAAATTTTTTACGACGAAATAATTGGAATTTGCAAAAACGAAAACGACATTTTTGCAGGGGCTGCCTCAGAACGCGATCGGATTTTTAACGTTTCGGATTATTGATGTTCGGATTATCGACGCTCTACTGTATGTAGATATTTTCCCTTGTAAAATGTTTATGCAATTGTTTCGTTTGAGTAAAGGCTCTTGTTTTATTTGTATTCATGCTTAGGCTTAGTTATTTGTACACAGGAAGGTAAAGTAGGTTCAAGTTCAACCACTTATGGATTCGTTTCTTATCGTGTCTATTTATAGAATTAGGGTGTCTACTGTGACGAAAAGTTACAAATTTTATAGATCAGTAACTAAACTATAATAATTCTATTTGTTTTAGGTCGGGTAAAACATTTTGGACATTTTCGGGATTTACGTTATCCGGGATTTGTTTTTTGTGGGAGTCCTGATGAAGTGCCTTTGTTTTACTTGTTATTCATTCTTGCAAATAACAACATTTAATTTACACTTTTTCGACATTTTACAAGTCATCTAAATAACATTTTCGCTAACCTTAGCCATTGTAATTTAAATTAAGTTTTAATGCTGGTATTTCATAGAAACAAGAGCAAATTATCATTCTCGGGAGTAGTTTTTTCATGGACATACGCTGTTGATATTAAATTAAGATATAATGCCGGCTGTTTATAAAATTAGCACTAATAATATTCGTACTTCATATTTTTTGCGGACTTTCGTCATTGTATTTTAAATAATATTTCAACAATGGTAGTTCAGAAAGTTAGCACAAATTGTATTCGGGCATCGATTTTTTCGCGGACATAAGCTGAGATTGTATTTATTACAAATAATTAGGCCTAGTTGAATTACTGGTTGTTTTTAACTGGTAGAATTACTGGATAGGTGTCGGTATCGAGAATCGAAAAATTTGGTATGGACCCATCAATATCATAAACGAAAATTTTAACTCGATCTTCACGACTAGTACAACTATTACTATTTTATCATCTCTGTTCTAGCTGTAAATACTTATCATTTGTAGACTAGTCGGTCCATTTCAAAAGACATTCTGACTATCATTATGCATACGGTTGTTAATCGACTAGTCCATCCATATCAACCGACTAACGACTAGTCAAATAAACTACTAGTTTAATTAGTCGATTAGGCCATCACGATGAGGATTGCTATTGATGCGTAAAGCGTGACTTGAAAACATTGAGAATATGGCTGCCTCTGGCGAGTGTGGTGTTTCCACTGTTGCTAAGAAAAATCATTTTACAAAATCTTTAAACTCATTAGTTGAGACAACATAAAGGTGATGCAGTTATGTACAAATCTATCACCAGCGAAGATAGTAACAAATTTTTATTTAACGACGGGTCCGAGGCAAAATAAAAGAATACAGAAAAAAGTGGTGAAATTGTGATCGATATAGGCCTAATCGGTGAGTTGAGGCAAGTACTTCATCAACGAACACGGAGACAGATGATGGGCATAGTAATTGTTCTATAAAACTCCTATTTTTTTATAAGTATTCTCCTTCCAGTGTCAGAAGCTATTTGTGAAAGCTGAGGGTTCTGTTATTACCAACGTAATTATGAAAAGCCCTGCTGCCAGCGATTTTTCATATGAAGAGATTGGCACTACTGATATGTTGGCTTACATAATGACTTTGGACCTCCTGCTGGTTACAAAGGAAGCAGACAATTTTTGAAACTTGCCCTATGTCAGAAATATGGGACTCAGTACTACAACAACTTCAAACCCGTCTCAAAAAATAAATTAATGCCCCAATCAGTAACGACCAAAGATGTAAGGAGATTCCAAGAAGATTTGAATGAATCAAAATATAAGAAAATGTGAAGTAAAATTAAGGATTAAAGAATTTTTAAGGCGTATTTATAATTTTATAAAGTATTTTATGGAAATTTAAATAATTACTTAGTTCAATATACACAAAGAATTCATCTTATTCAACTACAAAACTTCTATGATTAATTTATTACTAAAACGCCCGCACTCGCAGAAAGTTTTTCGTCTTACAATCAACCGTTGCAGAAAGATAAAACACATTCTGCTTTGAGGAGTCAAAGTAAAGCCTCGGCTACGATACAAGCGGTGAGCGGGCGGCAGTAGCAGGTGCAAGCGGAGCACGAAAATTATCATACTGATGGAGTTTCCTTGTTAAACACGGTTGGCTGGCTACGATGCAAGCGGGCGGATTTGCGTTGGGATCAAATCAGTTAGATAATTTTTCGACTGCCTCACGACGCTCAAGGGTTTCTTTAATTTCAACAAACATATGGCATTGGTTAAAAAGGAAAAATTAAGTATTTTTGATACGTATACGTTCATGGCATAGGCCTACTAACGACCATTTATATACAAAATTTCAAGAAAATCCGACGGTAAACAAAAAGATGTTATTTTTTGCGAGTATACTTTCCGAATTTTTTATTCGGTTCAAGGATTTATTTATTCTTTAAACACCATGAATTATGGAATAAACAACACCAATGGCTTAAAACTTTCTGTTATGGGACTACTTACCATTGGTTTTTTCACAGGAAGCATATATTTTAAAATTACTCCCTCCCCGGGTTACACCAGAATTTATGTTAAATCCAAATTTCAAGAAAATCCGGCTGTAAACAAAAAAGATTCTAAATTGTGCGGTTATAATTTTGGAATTCTGTTCAAGAGTTTATATATTTTTTAAACCTCATAAAGGATTTAAACTTTCTGTTGTGGGACTGTTTAGCATTGTTATTTTCACAGGAAGTATATATTTTTAAAATACGCTCTACCCGGGTTACACCTGAATTTCTGGACAAAGTAAATATTACTTAAGTCTACGGTTACAGATATAGTAGTCCTATATTGTGATTTCCCAATAAATACTGGTCTCTCACTAAGTATTTCCGTCAGCACTAGCTCCTCGTGTGATGTCATCTCGTTGACTGTGGGAATGTTGTCGCTTGTATCGTAGCCACATCCGCCGCTCAGGCAACGCCACTTGCACTTGCTAGTAATGATCGCCGCCCACCGCCCACAGCTTGTATCGTAGCCGAGGCTTAACACTTTAGGCCTACTATGTTTGAATTTTGAAATATTGTTCAATTTTCTTATAAATGATTTTGTGGTATCATAATTATTGGTAATTTTAGTTGATTAGCATATTATTATTCTTATCTAATTAATTCACTATACGTTGTGTAACAAAATAGCTCGGGAAATGGGTCTGTACGTATTTGCATTTACACATATCAAGTCTGATATTAATCTATACTTAATTCTCTAACCATCAATTAACATTTTGAATTTGTAATTTAGAATTTCCATATTCTATACTGGCCTTAGAGATATATATTTACATTTTGGTTTGTTATTGTAGGTTGTACAGACCACCAATTCTCCTATGATAAAGTTGTAGTTTGAAAAACATGGCCGATGTAACAATGTCGTATATCTAATACATTTAGTTTGTTTAAAACGAATGTTTCTACTAGAGTTTGGATAATTAAAAAAGGAATGATTAGAGGTAGTGTATTGTAGTATCATCTGTAACCTAATGCAGCTTATGTAGGCCAAACAGGCCGTAGTTTTAAATGTAGGTTAAATGAACATGAAAGAAGTTGGCAGTTGGGTCATAATGACTCTAGTTTCTCTAACCCTCTAAAAAATCATTTAGTGTCAGATTTTTTCAATAATATTAACTTTAAGATTCTCAATGTCAATGATAAAAGTAGGAAATTAAATTCCTTGGAAATGTTAGAAATTAAGAGATTATTTTGTACAGATGCTAGCCTTGTACTTAACGATCAGGTAGAATTTTTGTCCAACTCGCCTCTATTAAACCCATTGTCAACCTTATGACCATAGGTACCCCCCCCCCCCCCCCCATTCCACTCTCTTTCCTTTTTCTTTGTTGTTAGTAAACTGTTCTATGTTTAAACATGTTTGTTTTTCTAATATTCTTTAGTCTGTAAAGCTGCCTCGTCAATTCCGTCACGGGTGAAACCTTGGTCGGCAAGATTCAACAATAAAAACTTGTAGAAATTACAAAAAATTGTGTTTGTCTTTTAATTTATTATGGAATTCTACCAAGTAGGCCCTACCTTCGGTCATCACTATCAATCATATAAGAAAATAAAACCCTTTAAACTTAAGCTTAATTCGACAATTTATTTAGTAGGTAACTCAGGAAATATTAGACGAAGGCCTATCTTTTCAATGACATGGGGCTGCGCATTTGAACGTAAATATAAACAAGATTGCCGGACTTCCCTATTCCTAAAACTTAACATCAATTAATAAAATACAAATATAACAGAAACAGGAACACACACAATTTTCACTTTAAAAAATTCTTCAATTGTAAATATTTCAAGTTTACCATACTTAACATTAAACTACGATATGGGTATTCATAATTTGATACTTCGAATAAATCCAATATGTACAACAAATACCCAAATGGTTATATTGATGTACTTTGCATCGATGAAAATTAAAAAAAAGCCGGACGTTCTAATTTTTAGTCTCTAGTCACAGTATGTTTTTACTTTGTAAACATATAGGCTACATATTAGTAACATAAATTAAGTTATTTATATAACAGAAATGCAAGCATTTAAAAAGTTTAAAAAACGCTTGAAGTTCTAACGTACCGGTACAGTCTTTAGTCACAAGTATGTTTACCTGCATTCAACAATAGAATGTGCTTACTAAAAAAAGGTTGACATCTGCAAACATATCAGCTGAGGGTCGTAAATCTGCCAAGTGTCTTAAAGTAAATTTACACCATCAATCTGGGCAAATTTTTAGAATAACACTACTTCTTCTATCAAGACTTAAGTTACAATCTACAAAAACCCTAAACTGACTTAACTTAGTCTTCAGTCACAGACGGTATATATTTCCAATTTGAGCATATGCGTATAAGTTGGTAGCTAGCACTTATTACTTTCCTTAAAAAAAGTTTTCAGATAGGCTATTTCAACAAAAGGTATTCTAAACATTCTCCAAATTATGGTAAAAGTACATTTTTAGGAAATGGGCCATAGTTTAATCAAAATTACTATATAATTAAAGCCACTTTTTAAAGACTAAATATTATTATAATACTAAATTTTGCATAATTTTAAAACAGTGTTGCTCAGTGCTGACATAACCAATCCCTAGCTATGCAAAATTAACAATATAGACATAGACATAGGACTAATGATTTTCTGATCTACAGGTGGTGTGATACAAAGTTTAGAGCCCTAGTTGTGATACAAGGTTCAACTATACAAATACATCTAGAAGGATGAATGTTTGAGTGTAGGCCCAGCCCAAAGTTGATATTGTCACAACTCAAACCGTCAAGAATTATTTGGTCTAATTAAAGCATAATTAATTACATGTGACTCAACTAAGAATCTTACCAATTTCTGACGCTGTATGTTCATCCTGAAAATACTTTTCAATATTTTTTATAACTACTTCAGCGCCACCCCTACAATTAGGTTGATCCTCTAAATAATTTAATAGCTGTTTAACTATTCTTTCTAGTTCGACTACCATACTGCTAACTTTTTGACTCTAACATAATATCAACACATTAGTCCATTATCAAAATTCAAAGCTTCGTCGCCGATAAGGAAACAAAACAAAACTCCCACAGCCTGAAAATTATAATATTCAAACTTATATTAACATAACAATCACAACGTCTAAATCATCGAACAACATTAAGAGGCGGAATTATTTACTTTCAAACAAAATTGTATAGAATTAAAGTGAAGTTATAAATACGCTTTAATTAGCATTTAACAATTCAAATTTAGTTTAGTAATAATTAATTATTACAACAGTTGATATTATAATTTGCACTAATTGAGAATAAAATTAATTATTAATAATTGTAATTAATGTAAACATTCTAAATATATCCATAATTTGATAATATAAGAAGGGCAGAAAATGAAAGAGAAATTTATTGATTTAGCCGGCAATATGTTGCAATAATATACCTCCTTGTAAAAAGTCGGAACATCCAATTATGCAATATAATACTGTATTATTATTATTATTATTAAATTTAAGATTCTTTACAAATAACAGTCGGGTGATGACTGGGTGATGGTAAGTTCTTCGATTATAATGGACTTTAAGGTATATTATCAAAGATAAGATCGACTGAACGGTAGCTCAATCTGTGTGTTTCTGTGTTTAGGTTTAGTCGGTTTGAGTTTGTTTAGTTGGTATAGAAGCTCTTTTTCTTTTCCGCTTTTGGCAGAAATGTAATCTAATTGTAATTTTGTAAAACGTAGTGAGTGATAGCGTGATAGCGATTGATGTAAACATGATATGAAAAGTTATTGTCGGCGGCATTAACATATACTGAAGTACAGTTTTTGAAATATAGCAATAAACAAATTATTATTTGCCCCCAAATATAAATAACATAACTGTAGGAATGCCATGCAAAGTATGTTGTGTAAAAGGATGTAACAATTCATCAGAATTGACGCCCAACAAAAGATTTTTCTTTATACCAAATAACAAGGAACAAAAGTATGTATATTAGCTTATTTTAAATGTTTGTATCATAGTTTTCGTGTAAATTACCCAAACAATTTAAGTAGTTCAATTATAACGTTCTGTGGCTAAATTGCAGTATAAGAACCTGAATTGCCAATAAAAAGTAAATAAAACCTGAGTAAAATGTATAATACGCCTCCTTGCTATATTTTGGCAGACGTAGAAAAGTGTCAACCTATGAGCCAAAAAGCTCTTTAGAAAGTAATTGTAATGTTTAATTCTATTACTAAACATCTTAAATCAAGTAAACAGCAAAATACAGTTCTACAAAATTTTATGGAAACAATTGTAAACAGCAACTTAGGCCTATCATCACTTCTTAAATTTATAATGGATCTTTGTTATCGGATACATGGGCGCAAATGTGTTAATTAACTAACTAATTAATTATTTTTCCTTTTTATAATAACAAAATAGTGTAGTTTAATTTTGCTAATGTGGTTGAACGGCGACACTTTGTAATTTTATAATAACAAAATAGTGTAGTTTAATTTTGTTAATGTGGTTGAACGGCGACACAACTCTCTTTTTTTCATTTTCTTTTTTCATATCCAATGAAATGTTGGAAGTCTCAAACAGGCCATGCCTGAGACTACATGGAGACCCCTATATTATTTATTATCACTAGGCCCTATATTTAAGTTTAAATTTTATTTTTATTTTTTAGTAGTTAGGGGCCTATAAGAAAGAATTGTGTTTATTTTGTAAAAAAAATTGTATAGTTGTTTGGTGGTAAATAAATAAATCATCATCAATAAAAAAAAAATACTAGCCTATTCGACCCTAGCCTATGCCAACAGAAATCCACGAATAATTATTAAAAAATATCCCAAAAGTTCTAACCTTTAGTATTTAGTCACAGTATGTTTAGGCCTACCTGTATTTAACAGCAGAATGTAAAACATTAAATTTTTTTTTTAAATAAAAAATTTGGTTGTCTGCAAAAATAGGCCTATCAGCCTAGGGTCGAATAGTAAATTCACACTGATATATGTTACAAAACTCTCAATTTTTACTTTATGGTAGACTTAACGATTTATTAATAAAATATGCAATTTGTAGGCCTATTCCTTTGCATGATGTCACAGCTAGTTTCCAATTCGTAGATATATGTAGTCTAGGCCTATATATATCACATATTGAATATTTAGCCTAGACGTTATACAAATTAAAAAGATATCACCTAGCGGCGCAAATTTACTATACAACCCTATGCCAACAGAAATGCAAGAATAAAACCAAAAAAAAATAGCCTGAAGTTCTAACTTATAGTCTTTAGTCACATTATGTTTAAGCTTACCTGTATTTTGAACATTTAAGTAACAGTAGAATGTAAAACAATGTCGTCGTGTGCAAAAATATCAGCCGAGGGTCGTATTATAGGCTAGTAGCCTAAATTTACGCCCACCAACCTAAACATAAAAATTAGTAGGCCTATATTTAAAGAGTTTAATCGGAAGTATACATCCACACTCCAGCTAATATTTCTATTATCCAAAACAACTTAATTGATACTAGAAACACATAATATGTTAAGAATATGAAAACTTACTGTGGGCGCAAGTTTACAATTCAACCCTAGGCTAACCTATGGCAACAGAAATGCAAGAATAATTTAAAAAAATAGCCTTAAGGTTCTAACCCATAGGCGTCTTATGGACTATTGTTTTGGGGGTGCACAGCCGGCCAACGGCTGATCCAAAAGTTTGGTGACTGTTGAAGGAAAATCAGGAATGAATAAACTGGTCCGACGGTCAATATTTTGGGTTTAAACTAGTCCCACGGTTAGAGCCAGGATTAAGTTAAACTGGACCGACGGTAAAATATCAAAACAAAATTTCAACTTATGATAGTCCTACTCATCATTAAAGGTCATTAAAGCAATATGAACTTCAAAATAATTTTATAAATAATTAAATAGGTTAGGTTAAGTCTCTGCAGCACATTTGATAAGAAGAGGAAGGTATCTTCTTTTAGCGTTACTCAAGATTTGCTTATGCATGCGACATCGTCTCGGGTGATATTGTCATTCACGGGATCGGGAGCGAACGCATCTCTGTTCTGATCAATTTTGCAGGTGGTTTTAGTAATGTGTAAAAATGTATTTCTACTTAGCTTGGAACACGGTGTGTGGCTTTGTACACCCACTGTATAACAAAATTTCATCACGCAATCCGTGAATAGATGCGCCGAAATCCATTTCTTCTAGAACATCGCCATTTCTGACCAGATTGTGTCTTTCACCCTTTTGAGTATTTAAGTAAGTAAGAGGATACTTGATACTTATAACTTAAATGACCAAATTTTTCTCAATCCATCCCCCTTGTTAAAACCCATTATGTAACCACACCTTACCCTTGCAGTGTTTACCTAGGCCACATTCCATTGCCCTTCCTGGTCATTTCCATTGTCACTCCCACTCCTTCTATTTTTGTTTGTATGTTAGTTTTAAGATACTTGCTGTATTTCAATTTAGTAGCCTGATGATGCCTAACGGTGAAACATATGTTGCTCAGTAATAAATTATAATTGTGAAATTTTAACAATTGGTTATTTCTATCCCTATTATGAAGTTTCACCAAGTACCAACTGTTTTTACTTTAAATTATAGTTAAAACATTCTTGACATAAATGACTTATAAAAAGAGGAAGAACTTTACAAAATAGTAGAAATTAATTATTTGTGTATTCGCCACAAACACAAACGAATATTAAATTTATATACAATGTTGGGGGGCACGTGCCCCCTGGCGCGATGCCTATGTTCTGTCTAACCTATAGTATTTAGTCACAGTATGTTTACCTGTATTCAACATTTATCAGTAGCATGTAAAACAACGTCGTTGTCTGCAAAAATATCTGCCTAGGGTCGAATAGTAAACTTACGCCCATACTGTGATTAGAGACTGTGAGTTAGAATTTCAGCCAATTTTTTTTAATGCTTTCAATTTCAAATGCATAAGTTAGCAACCTAACCTTTCAAATCAGCTGGGTAGAGTGTAGATATATACTTTTGCCGAGTTAATAAAATACTACAACACAAATATATTTATTAAAAAAATATATAGAAAGAAATCTCTCGTTGAGAAAGTTAACACAAATTTTAAATTATATTAATTCAAATATTCAATAATAAAATAATAAAACATGGAATATTACAAATAACAAATCAAGATTATTTAAAAATATTAGTGATTAGGCTAGAATAACAATTGGTAAAGCAACGAAAGTCTTAATCTTGGGTAAGGTTAGAGCCGTCTTTTCCCAAAGGAAGTATAAAAATAACATAACAAAATAAATATGATAATAAATAATTGTTCAAACAAGAGAAATTAAATGTACGTAAATATAAAAGATGATAGATGATATGGAGATGAACACAAGATAGGCCTATATAAATACACACAAGTTTATAATCCAACACAAAAATAACTGTTCACTTATAAAATGTTATTGGATACTCATAAAAAAGAAATTGTCTATAATAATAAGTAATCGTTCTGATTAACATCAAAGTTAAGTTCAAATGAAAAATATTCTAAATGAGGTTATAAAATATGAAATGATCTCACCAATTTTAAGATCTTCTGATTTATATGGGATCTTTGAATTCAAATATTTATATTTTTAACACTTATTCTTCATTAAATCTCTTTTTATGATCCTTTAAGTCTGGCCTCTTTTTTATAGGCAAATATTCGCCGTTTTACATGTAATGTTCCTTTCAAAATGATTTTCACCAGAATAATAATTTCTTTTTCTTTTTAAATGGTAATGAATAAGTGAGCATGTAAAAAAAAAATTAACTGGGTGTGCTTAAGACCACACGTTGGAAGTGATAACTTCTATGACTACGGGGATTTTTAACTCGGTAAATGTGTACAATTATAAGGATTATAAAACTGTAGGCCTATTTGTTCAAATTGTTTATTTATATCCGTTATTATATATTTAAAGAAAGGTAAAAATATTATCTTTTAGTTACCTTTTATTTCATATTGATAGATCAAATGATTTAGAAGTTGTTAATATTACAGTAAAGAAATTAATAATCAAATATGTTATACAAAGATGTACGAAAGTTTGCGAAGTTAAACAGTAGGTATCCTTTAAATTTGTATAAACGAATATATTGATGATCAAAGGTTAGTTTTATATACAGTTTATAACCCCAAAGCAAATCTTATAACGTGTAGAAGCCCATATAACTTATAGTTATAGAAGCCTACATTAGTTGTATAACTAATATATAAGAAAATTAACATCACAAGAAATTTTAATGGTTGAAGTTGTAAACATAACCCCAAAATATAATCTACGCTGGGTTTTGTTTAAGAATTACAGATGATGGGCGAAATCAGCTGTTATATTATATTAACTAATTCTTATGTGTTAATTTGATTGCTATGCTAATAAATGTAAATAATGTATTAATAATATTCCCTCTCCACGATCTGACTTGTGTCTAAACAAAAGCGTGACGCGAGATCTCGCGAGAAATCTGGCGTGACGCGAGATTTCGAAAACATAGCCAAGTCGAAAGTGCCCAACGGGCCAATAGAAGTTATCACTTCAAAAAGAAATGTAATGACTTTTAAATTATAATTTTGATTTGTTTCTTAGAATTTGAATGAAAATATGATAGTTAATATTGAAGGTATAATTACTTGGATAAAATAGAGAAAATACCGAATAACTCCTTATTATCTTTGTCATTCTATAATTTAGCTTTTATACTCTTTGTCTATTGCCGAAAATAATAATTATTTGTTACTTATAAAATACAGCTGATTGTATAAATTAATATTAGATAAATTTGTGATGATGATTCGTTCATGCCGTGACGATCGCAATGAGTTTGTATTTCATAAATGTTACTTAGGCCTATCTTTAAACTTTGAATTTCATGTATTTTATAACTCTACCGGATAGATGGATTATTATTGTTATATATTGAAAAGCAGTGAAATTGTTTTTGATTTAATTAAATAGTAACAGTCATCGATTCATTTAGCTGTTTGCGTTTGTATTCCAGACTATTACCGTTAAATGTCGCGGGCATTCATTCCCGTTCGCAACTATAAAATAAAAGTTCATAATCTTTTTTGTCTGCTGCTGAATTGTTTTGTATTTTTGGACTTAGTTTAATGTGTACTTTAAGAATATTCCACTTTACATACCCTAGGCCTAATTGCCCACATGTTTAAAGTAGTAAAACAAGAAAATAGATACAGTACATTCTAGTCTAGATACATTCTCAGTTTGCAAAAAAGGTCCTAAAAATTTGAAGTGTAGGTTAATTCTGTAATTTCATCACTTCTTTAAGCTAACGTTTGAAGTAAAGTAGGTTTTTTTTTCTTTTCTTTTTTTCTCTTGTTTAGCCTTTTTGGCTGGGCACCGATTTATATCATGCGGCCCGTATATTCCATGGGGTTAAAATGCGTCCTTAAGTCAAATAATGAGTTCTTTTAATGATGAAACTTTTCTATTTTTGAATTTATATGTTAGTAGGTATGACAAAACATTTATGTACAACTAAACTAAAAAAAAAATCCTGAGTGATTGGGTGATTGTTATTCACAAAAAAGTGGGATATTATAAAATAGGATTTGAAAAATAAAAATAAATAAATCATTAGGGTTTGAAAGGATTGGAGGACTGGTAGATAGGTTAAAGTCTTCTCGTCTGAGACTCATCAGACTTTGCCTCCCAAAAGGATGAGTCTTGGATGAAGAAACCCATGATGGAGAAACATGTATGTGCCTGATAATATGCGATTAATATATAACATTATATATTTCTTTTAATGTTATTTAAGTAAAGGATTATTTCTTGTAAGATGTCTTTTTTTCCGGCTTTTAATACTTTGTTTAGTAAATTAGGGGGTTTGTAATTTTCTGCTTTAATTTTGTTTGTTAGTTCTCGCCTGAAATATTCGTAAGCTGGGCATTCTAAGATTAGGTGGTTTAAGGATTCGGTTTGACCTGTTGTGCACATGAGGCACATCGGAGTGAAGTACAAGTTAAATTTGTGGAGGGTTTCATTTACCACCCCATGCCCGAAGCGTAGTCTTAAAATGTTTATTATTTGGTGCCTAAACAATTTCGAATCACTAAACCATGGTTTAATTGGTATTTCAGAAACTATTTGTTTGTACCATTTAGCTTTTGGGGTACATAAAAATAGATTTAAGAATTCGTGTTTATGTTTGTGTTTTAAACTTGCTGTTAAATCGTTTAATGGTGTTATAAAATCATCTACTATGTCGCCCTTTTCAGCTGCGTTAAATGCCATCTTATCCACGATTTCATTATGTTTAATGCCTATGTGACTAGGGATCCACTGAAGGACAAATTGTTTATTATGCTTTTCTATTTCTGCGTATATTTTTACAAGTATCCCTTCTTCCCAGAAAGAATATCTGTGGTTTTGTATTAGGGCTATAGATGATTGGGAATCTGTGAATATGACAACTTGGTTATGCTGTGTACCATTTGAGAATTCAATGGCTTTGAAAATTGCATATAATTCCGCTGTGTAACTGGACGTATTTTTATTTAGACGTAAATTGATATTTGCATTAAGAGAGGGGCAGTGAATAGCTGATCCTGTGCCCATATTGTTTTTGGATCCATCTGTATAGATTTGTAGATGGTTTGTATAATTAGTGAGAAGTGTTTGTGCAAATTGCTGCTTTATTTGTGTACAAGGGATTGTTGTTTTGTTTTCTACATTAGGAAGTAGTTCATTACATTGAAGATGTAAGGTTTTGAATACCAAAGGCACATCAAAATCGGTTGTTCCATTGTTATTTGGAGTGGAATGGATATCAATAATATCTAGTTGGGATAAGAGGTTATATGCTTCGATAAACAAAGGAGATGTTTTCTTTGACCAGTATTTGTGATGATTTGTTAACATTTCAAGTTCAATAATTTTAAAGTGTACTGGATGTGAAACGTCAGTCATGATTTTATAGATGAGTTTGCTAGTTAAAAGGATTCTTCTGAAATTTAATGGATACACTAGTGCTTCTACCTGCAAGGCGATAATTGGAGTGGTCTTGTATGCTCCCATGGCTAACCTTAAGGCTTGATTTTGTATTTGCTCGATTTGTTGAAACCTAGCTTTGGATAAAGGTCCGTATAGGAAACAGCAATACTCCAGTTTTGATCTAATTAAAGACTTGTACATTTGTATTAAAAAATGCGGTTGTGCTCCCTTCCTACCGCATGCTAAATATTTAATTATGTCTATATCCTTTTGACACTTAGTTATTAGGTTGTTTATCTGTGCGTTGAAAGTGAGTTTTCCATCGAAGATGATGCCTAAAATTCTGTGTTGCTCGACAATTGGAAAACGCTTGTTGTCGAGAAATATGGATATAGTGTTACGATGAAGTATTTTCTTTCTGGTAAAGTTTAGCATTATGCTTTTGTTCATATTTAAATCAAGTCCCAAGGATCTGAGTGTACTATGAAGATTGATTAAGGATATTTGAAGTTGATTTTTTGCAGTGGCTGGATTTTTATTTGAGCAATACAGTAAAATATCATCGGCGTATTGAAGACATGTGATGTTATTTGGGATGTTTTTATGTATGTCAATAGTGTAAATTATGAAAAGTAAAGGACTGAATACACTTCCTTGTGGAAGGCCCTTGTAAATCTGTCTACTCCAAATGTTATTTGTTCCTATAAAGGACATTTTTCTATTTGTCAGAAAATTGTGACAGTAAAGAATGAAACGTGAAGGTATGCCGAGCATAAACATTTTTTTTAAAAGAGTGGGGATGTGTACATCATCGTATGCGCTTACAATATCCAGTGACAGTGATAAAGTGGTTTCGTTTTTAGTTAAGGCTAAATAAATATCAGTGATATAGTGTAATAGATAGTCGCAACAGCCTTTCTTTTTTCTGTATGCATATTGATTGACTGGAAAAATGTTTTCTTTTTCGAGAAACCATTGAAGCCTATTTTTTATCATTGTGTTTAAAATTTTTAAAAAACATGGAATTAAGGATATAGGCCTATATGAGGTAGCTAGGTTTTTATCCTTGTTGGGTTTTAAAATTCCAATAACCTTAAAATGTTTCCATAATTCTGGAATTTCCTTTCCCATCCATATTTCGTTATAGATTTTTATTAATGTAAGTAGAGTTATTTCAGGTAAATTTTTTATTAAAATGTAATTTATGCCATCTAATCCAGGGGCTGTATTATTAGTTTTGGATGTAATTGCCAATTCAAGTTCCTTTATTGTAAATTCTCGTTCTAGAGGATGATGTTTTACATGAAAAAAAGGTTTATCGTGTTCAGATTTGTGTGGGACATAATCTGGACAAATGTTTTTGATGAAACTATAACTGAGTTCTGTATCGTTTTCTAAGTATTTAAACTGATTGTTTTTATTCCCTTTAAAAGATTTGATGATTCCCCAGGCTTGAGCGCTATTTTTTTTTGAAATAACAGTACATAGATTTTGCCAGCTTGTTTTTTTGCATGATTAATAACTTTACTGGCTTCGATTTTAGCTTCCTTGTATTTTATAAAATTGAGAGTTGTCATGTTAGTCTTGAAATTTTTGAAACAAAGGCGTCTGAAAGCTATAGCTCTAGAACAATCTTCTGTCCACCAGTCTTTGGGTTTAAATTTTGGGTTCCATTTATGACTATTTATGACTATCTAACAAATGAACCACTAGCTTGTGTGTCTAAGATACAGGTGTATGTCACGTCCTTGATTACTAATTGGATAGCTGGGCGGCAGTGATCCTGAATGCTTAGAATTTGTCCTATGCAGTCCTCGCCAAGCCATCTCTCACTTTCGTTATTCTTCTTATCTTGAATAAATTTATGTTTGTGCTGGGGTACCTCTAAGCACCCAGGACCAGCCCTCCCCAGCTTAGACAGGTCCCATTTTAGTTTTCCCTCTGAGGACACTTATCTCGTAAATGCCCTATTTTATTGCAATTATAACATTTACGGTCCCTTTCTTCATTCCTCCCTATCCTATGTTCTTCTTCTAATTTTCGAATTATACTCCGTAAGTCATTAAATGTCTTCGGTTGGGCCACGTTAACTAAATGACGAATCTTATCTCCTAACAGATCAATTATATATGGCAGGGCATCATCGCCATTACTGTCGGGGTGTAATCGTCGGTACAATTGCAATTTCTGAATAATGAATGCGCCTGCCCGCATTCCGGTAGGTTGGGTCTCGGTTAAACATTTTTTATTGGCTGCGGCCTGAATCTCCACTGAATTAAATCGAGATGTAAATTCTTCTTTAAAAGACTCCCAATCCAAATTTAGACCCCGTAAATTATTCCACCAGGTAGCTGCCGGTCCCCTAAGTTGTTGGGTGAGAATATGGACAAATATTTCGTTAGGTAGATTAGAACGTTTTAGTAAAGCTGTTGAGTTGTTTAGGAACAATTCTGGATCCTCCTCTAATCTACCATAATATTCTGGCAGGCTTTCTCTTATGACCCTGGGATCCACAGAGACATTTGACCCAGTGTTAATAGCTACCGGATTAGCCCTTAAAATACTCTCTATCTGTAATTTCAAATCAGCTTCTTTCACACCTAACCTTCCTTCAATCTTATCTACTCTTCCTTTAACATCTTTAATACTACTTGAGGCTTCCCTTAAGGGTCGGCTCTAGCTGTCGGCCATGTTCGTTGACACTCCATAAGACCAATGTTAAATTAAAATCCATATTTTTCCTTTATTTTTGATCGGATAATTATGAACGATATGTCATTTTAAAGCTATAGCCAATACGCATGCAAATGGCTTTTCCAAAATTAAGAAAAACGTTTTGTTTAATATTTATTAACAATTTAAAAAATTAATTTTTAATAATTTTTTATGTTGTCACTATTAGTTATAGCGAAAAAGTACCAAGCCATTTGCATAAAGAATTTCGTCCCCAAGAGTTTGGTATTTTTTTGAAAACGCTATTTGAACAATTGCGGGTTTTAAATGGATTTAGGCTGAGCAATGTCCGTGTAACCTACCACCGCTATAGGGTGACTTTAAATATTTTTTTACGATGTAACTATTAATTATAACGAAAAATTATCAAGCCATTCGGATGAAGAATTTTGTCCCCAAGAGTTTGGTATTTTTAAAAAAACGCTATTTGAACAATTTCGGGTTTTAAATGGATTTAGGATGAGCAATGTCCGCGTAACCTACCGCCGCTACGCTGGAGTCGCAGGTTGCTTTCTGTTTTACTAGAGCCGACCCTTAAACTAGACTCTACCTTATCTTCTACAGCCTGGACCCTTCCAGAAACAGTTTCCAGGCCTTCTTCTAAATCGGAAACTTTTCTATTAATTGCTCCTAAATTTTCCTCTATAGTGGCCCTAACCTGGCTGCTAATTTCGTCTTTTAAATTCTTATTTAGTTCTTTAACATTCGAAATTTCATTTTTCAATTCCTTATTTTTGATTAGATCTAGGAGTTGAGCTAATTATGGCTTGTTCAATTATATTGTAGAGGTTATTTAAGTTATGATTTATATGTATGTTTCTATTTGTTAGTTTTTTTGCTTCCTCTTTAAATGTTTTCCAATTAATTTTTTTATAATTGTTAAATGGCGCTTTTGGGATGTTTATTTGACTGTTATTGAAATTTGTGGGGCCTATAGTATTTGTATCGAACGTTATTATTATTGGATAATGGATGCTACCCATTGGATCTGTGAAAATTTGCCATTTGTTTAAAAGAGTATGTAATGTTGGTGTAACAAACGATAAATCTAGTGTTGCTGGTGTACGATATAAGCCTGGAACTGTTGTGGGATTGTTATCATTTAGTAATATGTAGTTCGAGCCGGTGTAAGCTGAGAAGATGTGTTTACCTCTTGCATCAGTCTTGGTGCTGTTCCAGTAAGGATGATGAGCATTGAAATCCCCACATAATAGGGATAGACCATCATCC